>CAXHJY010000860.1:618649-623649 GCA_964016885.1 Eledone cirrhosa
GATATTATATATATGTACTATGTATAAATAAATATTATATATTTTTTATTTTACTATATATATATATAATTGTTTCTACTTTGGGCACACGGCCTGCAAATACCCAGTGCATTACTGGTACTTTATTTTATCGACCCTATAATAATTGTTTCTACTTTTGGCACACGGCCAGCAATGACCCAGTGCATTACTGGTACTTTATTTTATCGACCCTATAATAATTGTTTCTACTTTAGGCACAAGGCCAGCAATAATCCCAGTGTATTACTGGTACTTTATTTTATCGACCCTATAATAATTGTTTCTACTTTAGGCACAAGGCCAGCAATAACCCAGTGCATTACTGGTACTTTATTTTATCGACCCCGTAAGGATGAAAGACAAAGTTAACATCGGCGGGATTTGAACTCAGAATGGCAAGGGCCGTAACTCTATGCGTCAAAGCATGGCGTCCGCCCCTCTACCGATACTGCCAATGTATATATAATACTAGACCACCCGTAACCCGTTGGGCCACGTTCACTTCAAAACAATTTTTAAATAATTAAAATATACACAGACATGTATATAATGTGAATTGAAACTGGAAGGCATATATATATATATATATATACGTGTGTGTATGTATATATAAATGTGTGTGTTTGTATACATACATATATATATATATATATATATCCAGCCAACCTCAACCGTTAAGGTTGTCTTTATGCGGGTATGTCAATATTTATAAAACAAATTTATATTTTATCTGATGAAAGCGCACCAAAATTTGCCTTGGATGCCCTTGAAATATATATAATAAAATAATTATGGTTTTATAAATATAGTTTCCATTTATTAATATATTGAATATTTACTCCACCTAACTGTTGAGTGCTTTATATCAGTTATAAAAATCTTTAAGCTTTTTGAATCCCAACAAATTAAATATAACTTCTGCATATATATATATATATATATAGTCCAAAGCAAAAACTAGAGCTATACAAAGGTGGTTATATAGAGCAGGAATTTTATATAATACAATATAATATAATATAATATAATATAATATACCTTTACCAACATTAAAATCACAATAAAAATCAAAAGGTACAATATGCATATATGTGCGCACACATACACACACATACACATACAACAATACACACATCCATCTTCAACTGCACAAATTAAACCTTATTAAGAATTTGAATATAAAAATAAGCATGATAGGAATGAAAATAATAATAATAATAATACATCTACCCAATATACATGATATATATATATATATATATATATATATATATATGCATATATATACATATATATATATATATATATATATATGCATATATATACATATATATATATATATATATATATATGCATATATATACATATATATATATATATATATATATATATATATATATATATATATATGTATATATATGCATATATATATATATATATATATATATGTATATATATGCATATATATATATATATATATATATATATGTATATATATGCATATATATATATATATATATATATATATATATCATGTATATTGGGTAGATGTATTATTATTATTATTATTTTCATTCCTATCATGCTTATTTTTATATTCAAATTCTTAATAAGGTTTAATTTGTGCAGTTGAAGATGGATGTGTGTATTGTTGTATGTGTATGTGTGTGTACGTGTGCGCACATATATGCATATTGTACCTTTTGATTTTTATTGTGATTTTAATGTTGGTAAAGGTATATTATATTATATTATATTATATTATATTGTATTATATAAAATTCCTGCTCTATATAACCACCTTTGTATAGCTCTTTTTTTTGCTTTGGACTATATTTGTAATATGGTTGTTAGTGTTATATACATCCTTAGTAATTATTATCATATATTTTTATTATATATTTTTGTAATACTTCAGTGTATGTACACTCCGTATTCTTCGGAGCTTCCGGCTTGTATCTGCCGATATTACTTCTTGTTGTTTTAATTGCCCTGATGAGTCCTTAATAGGACGAAACATTGTCGGCTAATAAAGACTTTTGATGTATTGAAGGCTTCTTTGTTTTACTCTCTTAATATATATATATATATATATATATATGTCTGCGTGTGGGGGTGTATGGGTCTGTGGGTGTGTGATCTATGTGCACAGGTCATAGACAAACACATATATATATACAAAAACACCACCAGCTCGCTCTCTCTCTCTCTCTCTCTCTCTCTCTCTCCCATTCTCCTTCTGTCTCCTCTCCCTCTCTCTATGTCTCTTTTTCAATCTACTCTCTTACAACCACTATCTCTTTCTGTCTATCTTCTCTCCGTCTCTATCTTCTTTTACTCTCTCTGTTTATGAAAGTACCCAGAAGACCGCATGTCTCGGGAAGCCCCGTGCTCCCATTTACGCGAAACTGTTTTATTTAATTTGTATTCACATTTCAATACGCACCAGGGGCGGTAGCACGCACTTTGAGAACTTTGGTGTTAGAGGTTAGGTTACGTTGTATATTTGAGCAAGACACTTTATTTCACGTTGCTCCAGTCCACTGTGTCCTTGAGCAAGACACTTTATTTCACGTTGCTCCAGTCCACTGTGTCCTTGAGCAAGACACTTTATTTCATGTTGCTCCAGTCCACTGTGTCCTTGAGCAAGACACTTTATTTCATGTTGCTCCAGTCCACTGTCCTTGAGCAAGACACGTTATTTCACGTTGCTCCAGTCCACTGTGTCCTTGAGCAAGACACTTTATTTCATGTTGCTCCAGTCCACTGTGTCCTTGAGCAAGACACTTTATTTCATGTTGCTCCAGTCCACTGTGTCCTTGAGCAAGACACTTTATTTCATGTTGCTCCAGTCCACTGTGTCCTTGAACAAGACACCTTATTTCATGTTGCTCCAGTCCACTGTGTCCTTGAGCAAGACACTTTATTTCACCTTGCTCCAGTCCACTGTGTCCTTGAGCAAGACACTTTATTTCATGTTGCTCCAGTCCACTGTGTCCTTGAGCAAGACACTTTATTTCATGTTGCTCCAGTCCACTGTGTCCTTGAGCAAGACACTTTATTTCATGTTGCTCCAGTCCACTGTGTCCTTGAGCAAGACACTTTATTTCATGTTGCTCCAGTCCACTGTATACTTGAGCAAGACACTTTATTTCACGTTGCTCCAGTCCACTGTGTCCTTGAGCTAGACACTATATTTCATGTTGCTCCAGTACACTGTGTCCTTGAGCAAGACACTTTATTTCATGTTGCTCCAGTCCACTGTATACTTGAGCAAGACACTTTATTTCACGTTGCTCCAGTCCACTGTGTCCTTGAGCAAGACACTTTATTTCATATTGCTCCAGTCCACTGTGTCCTTGAGCAAGACACTTTATTTCATGTTGCTCCAGTCCACTGTGTCCTGAGCAAGACACTTTATTTCACGTTGCTCCAGTCCACTGTGTCCTTGAGCAAGACACTATATTTCATGTTGCTCCAGTCCACTGTGTCCTTGAGCAAGACACTTTATTTCATGTTGCTCCGGTCCAGTGTGTCCTTGAACAAGACACTTTATTTCATGTTGCTCCAGTCCACTGTGTCCTTGAGCAAGACACTTTATTTCATGTTGCTCCAGTCCACTGTATACTTGAGCAAGACACTTTATTTCACGTTGCTCCAGTCCACTGTGTCCTTGAGCAAGACACTTTATTTCACGTTGCTCCAGTCCACTGTGTCCTTGAGCAAGACACTTTATTTCACGTTGCTCCAGTCCACTGTGTCCTTGAGCAAGACACTTTATTTCATGTTGCTCCAGTCCACTGTGTCCTTGAGCAAGACACTTTATTTCATGTTGCTCCAGTCCACTGTGTCCTTGAGCAAGACACTTTATTTCATGTTGCTCCAGTCCACTGTGTCCTTGAGCAAGACACTTTATTTCACGTTGCTCCAGTCCACTGTGTCCTTGAGTAAGACACTTTATTTCATATTGCTCCAGTCCACTGTGTCCTTGAGCAAGACACTTTATTTCATGTTGCTTCATGTTGCTCCAGTCCACTGTGTCCTTGAGCAAGACACTTTATTTCATGTTGCTCCAGTCCACTGTGTCATTGAGCAAGACACTTTATTTCACGTTGCTCCAGTCCACTGTGTCTTTGAGCAAGACACTTTATTTCACGTTGCTCCAGTCCACTGTGTCCTTGAGCAAGACACTTTATTTCCTGTTGCTGTAGTCCACTAAGATGTTAAAAATATGAGTTGTACCTGTAATTAGAAGGGACCAGCCTTGTTACATTCTGTGTCACGCTGAATCTCCCTGAGAATACAAAATAGAGTTGTACCTGTAATTCGAAAGAGTCACTTGTTCCATTATGTGACATGCTGAATCTCCCTGAGAACTATGTTAACGGTACATGTGCCTGTGGAATGCTCAGTCACTTGGAGATCCAGTTGAAATTAACAGTATTAGTAGAACTAACAGTGCTGTTGTTGTTGTTACTGTTGTTACTGTTGTTGTTGTTACTGTTGTTGTTGTTACTGTTGTTGTTGTTACGGTTGTTGTTGTTACGGTTGTTGTTGTTGTTGTTACTGTTGTTGTTGTTACGGTTGTTGTTGTTACGGTTGTTGTTGTTGTTGTTACTGTTGTTGTTGTTACTCTTGTTGTTGTTACTGTTGTTGTTGTTACAATTACTTCTGAGACGAAGGAAGTCGGAATTTGTTACGTCTTGTGGCTACCATTTTCTCCCGGTTCCGGTTTGCTAGCTTTGTGAATTGTCTCCCCCTGCCACACCTAACACTCACGCGCACACACACTCTCACACATACGTAGACAGACTCTCACACATACATAGACGCTCACACTCATAGACATACACATTAACATATATACACACATACACACACGCACACATACACACATACCCACATACACACACGCACACACACACATATACATACATAGACACACACATACAGATATATACACATTAACACGTATGCAC
>CAXHJY010000860.1:628649-638649 GCA_964016885.1 Eledone cirrhosa
TTCATTCATATATATATATATAAGTAGAAAATGAGGGATTTTTTTTACAAAATGAAAAAAAAAAAGGTGTCCTACACGAGTGAAAATATAAGGAAACAAGATGAAATCGAAAATGCAACTGGAGTCTTTTTAAGAATATTTTTTTAGTTCCTTTACCGGTTTCGCAGTTCTTGTGCTTTTCGATAGTAGAATTGAGATGGAGGGTTCGTGGTTTTTCTCTAATATATATATATTAGAACATTGGAGGGTTTTCTCCGTAGTAGAGCACTTAGTCCATAGGACAAAGTTGGTAGAAGTAGTTCCACAGTTAGTTCCACAGTTAGTTCACCATTACCGAGAACAAATGTTTCCCCTTATGCAGATCCGAGCTGAGGATATGCGTAAGGTGAAACATTTGTTCTCAGTACGGTGAACTAACTGTTGTGGAACTATTTACACACATATATATATATATATATATATATATATATATACTTACATATTGTTATACTTGGGGAGGGTCATATTTGTGTAATAACATGGCCAGAATTAATAACAGAACACACTCACTGTTTGGTTGGTTTTCGCTTGTGTCTTTTATATCGGTTAATTTAATTTATTCGGTCCTCAATGTTTACCATTGACTGACCAACAGTCAAAAATACAGATATAATATACACAAACACATATATATATAGTCTAACAATATGTTTCGACACACGATTTCATATCAAAAACCTCGCAAAACTAATATACTTACATATATATATATATATATATATATATATATATATATACATGATAAAGAACACAAGAGCGTCTACAACATCAAAACATTTTTATTGGCTTACAATGTTTCTTCCTTACGTAACCGTAGGATTCTTCAGAGCTATAAAAGGGGTTTGATTGGTGTTATGGACTCTACTCTTTGTTCTTGAATGTTTGGTTGGTAAAGAGACTTATTGTCCCCTGCTTTTGCTCTTTACTCTCTTTACTCTTTGTTCTTGAATGTTTGGTTGGTAGAGTTCATAACACCAATCAAACCCCTTTTATAGCTCTGAAGAATCCTACGGTTACCTAAGGAAGAAACATTGTAAGCCAATAAAAAATTGTTGATGTTGTAGACGCTCTTGTGTTCTTTATCATATATACGGCTCTGCTCCAAAGCATAGAGCTAATTATTATGCTGCCAATACCTTAATGGGACACGGGTATACAATACCTAACTCCTATTAACCTAAGTATTATAAATTTCCTTGTCTGACGAACGAATGCGGACGTTTCTTGTATTCGTCTTATTCGGGAAACCTCTGGTAATGAGGTAATTATATTGCATTGTTTATTATACATTAAATTTAGCTCTGTAACTTACATAGAGCACTCTTCACACCTATGACTTTTTCAATTTTCAACGGAAACTTCAATACTTATATATATCCTCGCACTTCCACTCACTCACTCTCTGTTTCTCCCTTTTTCACTTCCTCCCGTTTGGCTAGTAGTGGGTTTTCTTCTTGCTCACATCTCACTCAAGTCGGACGGTCTGTATCTTGATCGCTCATGAAATCCACCCAGCTTATGCTGACCGGACAACCATCTTGCTTGTTTATTTTGCTATCTTTGGTTTGCTTTTATCCTTCTATGTTGTTTACTTGTCCCCCTCGCTTTACGCGATTTACTTGTCCCAATAATTGTTTTAGTTATTGCTCGCAACAACCTGAGGTATATGATTTTTAATGCGATGAAATACCAATGATGGTTGGCAAATCACTGACGAAGGACTAATTTTATCATATGTAACCCATGTGCAACCACGCAGTATTCTTCTTTCTTCTCATGTTTTTATATATATATATATATATATGATATTAATTCAAGATATTAACAAAATAGATATTCTTGTGATCAAGTATATTTTATTATACATATTTCAGAGGTACTCAGTTAAGTTCAACAGTACGTCCTCATCAGATAAAATAAGATGATGCATGACACCCTACCATGACTAAATCTTAACCATCTACTATGTCAGGGTATGTCATGCATCATCTTATTTTATCTGATGAGGACGTACCGTTGAACTTAACTCAGTACCTCTGAAATATGTATAATAAAATATACTTGATCACAAGAATATCTATTTTGTTAATATTTTGAATTAATATTAATAACTCTAGAAAACATGACTGTTGAGTGCTTCTAATCTATTGTAAAACTCATTCTTTGATGTATTCATTGAACCTTGTTTAACTTTTAAATATATATATATATATATACGATATTAATAAATGGAAACTATATTTATAAAACCATATTTATTTCATTATATATATTTCAAGGATACCAAGTTACATTATGGTATGCCTTCATCAGACAAAATACAATATATAACAGTTTTATAAATAAACATTGACGTACCCCTTTTAAAAATTGACCGTTGTTTTTTGGAGGCCATCATTAATATCGTATATCTACTCCAAATATTTGTCGAGTGCTTTATATCAGTTATAAAAATATTTGCTTGTTGTATCCCAACAATTTAAATAAAACTTTTGCATATATATATATATATATATATATATAGTTATACTTTGGGAGGGTCATGTTGCCAATAAGAAACACACGCACCAGTTGCTTTCACTTCAATTTATTATATATTTATAAATTTATAAATTTACAAATCTACAAATTTATACATTTCTGGTTGGTTGGTTGGTTCCACAACCAGATAGTTGTTTATATATAGTCATAGCCCTTTCGTCAAACACTCTGTGACCTCTTCAGTGACTGGGGATTCCTTTATTTGTTTCTGTGCCTTTCCTTTCTTCTGTCCTACGCCATTTTGTTTCTGTGTGTGTGTTGTGTTCTCAGTTTGCGCATGCGCCACATCCGGGTGTCTGTGTGTGTTTGTGTTCATTTATCTATTTGTTTCTTTATTTACATGTTATTGGTTGGTTGTTTGTTCTATGTGTTTGTTCTTGTTGAATCTTGCTAAACAAATTCAGAAACGAAATATATATATATATATATATATATATATATATATATATTAAGGAGTTGACAGACTCAGCATATTTATCAAAGCCAGGACTCGTTGTATCTCAGCGTACTCCATGGGCACTGTAAGATACACGAGTATACACAGAGTATATATATATATATATATATATATATATATATATATATAAAATATTAAAAAAATAATGAATAAAACAATGAAACAGTTCCTTATATTAAACAAAAAAAGTTCATTATTTAACGATCGTTTCTAGGATATATATGTGTTAGAATTGGCATGCATATTCAACAGATCTATGTACAAAATTATACAAAATTATACAAACTATCAAGATTAAATATACATACCAAACACACATATATGCCGTCTTCAGAAATAATGAATATGCATGCCAATTCTAACACATATATATCCTAGAAACGATCGTTAAATAATGAACTTTTTTTGTTTAATATAAGGAACTGTTTCATTGTTTTATTCATTATTTTTTTAATATTTTATCTTGACTCTGTATTCCGTTTATCTTTCACCGAAAGTGATTTTTCATTGCATCTCTTCTTTCCATGATATCCGGAATACATTGAGTTCTTCATACGGATTGGACACTACCGTAAACTCTTGGTAGATTTATCTACATATATATATATATATATATATATATATATATATATATATATATATATATATATATATATGTAAATATTTATAAGTCGTTTGGAAGCCTCGACAATGCAAATGGGTAAATCTCCGGGTAACAAGGTCCGGTGGTGGAGAGAGAGAGATATGTAAGTGGGTGTGCGTTGAGATGCGTGGTGTGTATAAGATGTGTGAGATGTGTAGAATGAAGGGAAGAGTAAAAGAATAAAAATAATAATAACAACACAAGAGAGAGAGTTACCTTGGGAGAAGTTTAATAGTCCCTATATATTTCGGATTCACATCCATCAACTGGGGTTTTTTCCCGGGGTGGGGGAAAAGGTTGTCTGTCGGACAACTCGGAACGCGTCTTTCGCTGTCTGTTGATTTGAATATCTGAGGTATTCGGCCGAGCGCGCGTATATATATAACGAAGGAATTGTGGTAAGGAACCAGATGGACCATAGCGCACCAGAGTACTCAATACTTAGGGTAGTAGAGTGGGGAATAGGAAAATGTATGACCCCGACGGCAGAGCGCAAGCCGTTTCGACGGCTATTTCTGTCCAGAAATAGCCTTCGAAACGGCTTGAGCTCTGCCGTCGGGGTCATACATTTTCCTATATATATATATATATATATATATGTATATATGTGTGTAGGCAAATTAGTCATTGATGGGATTTGAGCATAGAACTCTAATTACCGCAAGGCTTTCTGTCCGACGCTCTAACAACTTTGTATACACTACTACTACTACTACTACTACTACCACCACTACTACTACTACAACTACTACTACTACCACTACTACTACTACTACTACTGCTACTACCACCACTACCACTACTACTACCACCACCACCACCACCACCACTACTACTACCACTACTACTACTACTACTACTACTACTACTACTACTACTACTACCACCAGCACCACTACTACTACTACTATTACTACTACTACTACTACTACTACTACTACTACTACTACCACTACTACTACCACTACCACCATCACAACTACTACCACCACCACCACCACACGGGGCTAATGAAACAGAAACGCCCTGGTGCACATCGTAATGATTATGTCTGATGGTGGGGGATGGGAGATTGAAATAATAGAATAGCGAATGGTGGTGGTGGTGGTAGTATGGAGTGTGGTGGTGGTGGTCGTGTCAGTGAGGTGGAGACGGTGGTGGTGATATGGCGATGGTATTGGCAATGGTGATGGTGGTATTAGTGGTGGTGATGGTGGTGTTAGTGTTGGTGGTAGTGGCGTTGGTGGTGGTGGTGAGATGGTGATGGTTTTGCGGTAGTGGTGATATGGCGATGGTGTTGGTGTTAGTGGTGGTGGTGTTAGTGATTGTTATGATGGTGGTGGTGTTAGTGGTGGTGGTGTTGGTGGTAGTGGTGGTGTTAGTGGTTGTGTTGGTGGTCGTGTTGGCAGTAGTGGTTGTGTTGGTGGTGGTGTTAGTGGTGGTGTTTACCAGTGGTGGTAGTAGAGATGTTGGTGGTGGTGTTGACCAGTGGTGGTAGTAGTGGTGGTGGTGGTGTTGGTGTTGACCAATGGTGGTAGTAGTGGTGTTGGCCAGTGGTGGTAGTAGTGGTGTTAGTAGTGGTGGTAGTAGTGGTGTTGACCAATGGTGGTAGTAGTGGTGTTAGTAGTGGTGTTGACCAGTGGTGGTAGTAGTGGTGTTAGTAGTGGTGTTGACCAGTGGTGGTAGTAGTGGTGTTAGTGGTGGTGTTGACCAGTGGTGGTAGTAGTGGTGTTAGTGGTGGTGTTGACCAGTGGTGGTAGTAGTGGTGTTAGTGGTGGTGTTGACCAGTGGTGGTAGTAGTGGTGTTAGTGGTGGTGTTGACCAATGGTGGTAGTAGTGGTGTTAGTGGTGGTGTTGACCAGTGGTGGTAGTAGTGGTGTTAGTGGTGGTGTTGACCAGTGGTGGTAGTAGTGGTGTTAGTGGTGGTGTTGACCAGTGGTGGTAGTAGTGGTGTTAGTGGTGGTGTTGACCAGTGGTGGTAGTAGTGGTGTTAGTGGTGGTGTTGACCAATGGTGGTAGTAGTGGTGTTAGTGGTGGTGTTGACCAGTGGTGGTAGTAGTGGTGTTAGTGGTGGTGTTGACCAATGGTGGTAGTAGTGGTGTTAGTGGTGGTGTTGACCAGTGGTGGTAGTAGTGGTGTTAGTGGTGGTGTTGACCAGTGGTGGTAGTAGTGGTGTTAGTGGTGGTGTTGACCAATGGTGGTAGTAGTGGTGTTAGTGGTGTTGTTGACCAGTGGTGGTAGTAGTGGTGTTAGTGGTGGTGTTGACCAGTGGTGGTAGTAGTGGTGTTAGTGGTGGTGTTGACCAATGGTGGTAGTAGTGGTGTTAGTGGTGTTGTTGACCAGTGGTGGTAGTAGTGGTGTTAGTGGTGGTGTTGACCAGTGGTGGTAGTAGTGGTGTTAGTGGTGGTGTTGTTGGCCAGTGGTGGTAGTAGTGGTGGTAGTGGTGTTGTTGACCAATGGTGGTAGTAGTGGTGTTAGTGGTGGTGTTGACCAATGGTGGTAGTAGTGGTGGTGGTGTTGGTGTTGGCCAGTGGTGGTAGTAGTGGTGTTAGTGGTGGTGTTGGCCAGTGGGGGTAGTAGTGGTGTTAGTGGTGGTGTTGGCCAGTGGTGGTAGTAGTGGTGTTAGTGGTGGTGTTGACCAATGGTGGTAGTAGTGGTGTTAGTGGTGGTGTTGACCAGTGGTGGTAGTAGTGGTGTCAGTGGTGGTGTTGACCAGTGGTGGTAGTAGTGGTGGTGTTGACCAATGGTGGTAGTAGTGGTGTTAGTGGTGGTGTTGACCAGTGGTGGTGGTAGTAGTGGTGTTAGTGGTGGTGTTGACCAATGGTGGTAGTAGTGGTGTTAGTGGTGGTGTTGACCAGTGGTGGTAGTAGTGGTGTTAGTGGTGGTGTTGACCAGTGGTGGTAGTAGTGGTGTTAGTGGTGGTGTTGACCAGTGGTGGTAGTAGTGGTGTTAGTGGTGGTGTTGACCAATGGTGGTAGTAGTGGTGTTAGTGGTGGTGTTGACCAGTGGTGTTAGTGGTGGTGTTGGCCAGTGGTGGTAGTAGTGGTGTTAGTGGTGGTGTTGACCAGTGGTGGTAGTAGTGGTGTTAGTAGTGATGTTAGTGACCAGTGGTGGTAGTAGTGATGTTAGTGGTGGTGTTGACCAATGGTGGTAGTAGTGTTGTTAGTGGTGGTGTTGGCCAGTGGTGGTAGTAGTGGTGTTAGTGGTGGTGTTGTTGACCAGTGGTGGTAGTAGTGGTGTTAGTGGTGGTGTTGGCCAGTGGTGGTAGTAGTGGTGTTAGTGGTGGTGTTGACCAGTGGTGGTAGTAGTGGTGTTAGTGGTGGTGTTGACCAGTGGTGGTAGTAGTGGTGTTAGTGGTGGTGTTGTTGACCAGTGGTGGTAGTAGTGGTGTTAGTGGTGGTGTTGACCACTGGTGGTAGTAGTGGTGGTAGTAGTGATGTTAGTGACCAGTGGTGGTAGTAGTGGTGTTAGTGGTGTTGACCAATGGTGGTAGTAGTGGTGTTAGTGGTGGTGTTGACCAATGGTGGTAGTAGTGGTGTTAGTGGTGTTGACCAATGGTGGTAGTAGTGATGTTAGTGGTGGTGTTGACCAGTGGTGGTAGTAGTGGTGTTAGTGGTGGTGTTGACCAATGGTGGTAGTAGTGATGTTAGTGGTGGTGTTGACCAATGGTGGTAGTAGTGGTGTTAGTGGTGGTGTTGACCAATGGTGGTAGTAGTGGTGTTAGTGGTGTTGACCAATGGTGGTCGTAGTGGTGTTAGTGGTGGTGTTGACCAATGGTGGTAGTAGTGGTGTTAGTGGTGGTGTTGACCAGTGGTGGTAGTAGTGGTGGTAGTGGTGGTGTTGGCCAATGGTGGTAGTAGTGGTGTTAGTGGTGGTGTTGACCAATGGTGGTAGTAGTGGTGTTAGTGGTGTTGACCAATGGTGGTAGTAGTGGTGTTAGTGGTGGTGTTGACCAATGGTGGTAGTAGTGGTGTTAGTGTTAGTGGTGGTGTTGACCAATGGTGGTAGTAGTGGTGTTAGTGTTAGTGGTGGTGTTGGCCAATGGTGGTAGTGGTGGTGGTAGTAGTGGTGTTGACCAATGGTGGTAGTAGTGGTGTTAGTGGTGGTGTTGACCAGTGGTGGTAGTAGTGGTGTTAGTGACCAGTGCTATACTTAAGGTGTGGTCTTGGCCGGAGTGTGGTGTGGCGGCTCAGGCAGCGATGGTGGTGTTGGCCAGTGGTGGGGGCTGTGTTGGCCGAACCATTGCAATATAATGGTGGTGTGCATCTGTGGTCAGTCCTAGCGTTACGTCTTTAGTGGTGGGGTGTGTTGTCTTAATGAACAACTGGGCCGTGTCTATCTCTCTATCTATCTGTCTGTGTCTCTCTATCTCTCTATCTATCTATCTCTCTCTATCTCGCTATCTATGTCTCTATCTATCTCTCTCTCTATCTCTATCTCTCTCTCTATCTCTCTCTCTATCTCGCTATCTATGTCTCTATCTATCTCTCTCTCTATCTCGCTATCTATGTCTCTATCTATCTATCTCTATCTCTCTCTCTATCTCTCTCTCTATCTATCTATCTAACTCTGTCTGTCTGTATGTCTCTCTATCTCTCTATCTATCTCTCTCTCTCTCTATCTCTCTCTCTCTATCTCTCTCTCTCCCTATCTATCTCTCTATCTCTCTATCTATCTATCTCTCTAGCTATCTCTCTCTCTCTATCTCTCTCTCTCTCTCTTTATCTCTCTATCTATCTATCCGTCTGTCTGTCTATCCCTGTCTCTCTCTTTTTATCTCTCTCTCTATCTCTCTCTCTATGTCTGTCTATCTACCCTGTCTCTGTCTCTCTATCTCTCTCTCTTTTTATCTCTCTCTCTCTCTCTATCTATCCATCTCTCTTTATCTATTTATCTATCTACCTGTCTATCAATCTATCTATGACCACCAACACCACCACAACTTTGTCCACCACCACCACCGCCACTACCACTCCCACCAACATCGCCATCACCACCACCACTCCCACCACCACTCCCAACACCACCACCACTACTACTACCACCACCACTACTCCCACCACCAGTACTCCCACCACCATCGCCACCTCCACCATCACCACCACCACTCCCACCACCACCACTACTACCACCACCAGTACTCCCACCACCAGTACTCCCACCACCAACACCGCCGCCATTTCTTCGGCCACATAGCTTCAGGTCGGTCAGTTACGTGTTATTGTTGCTGTTATTGTTGTTGTTGTGTTCGGCTGGGTGGTAGTTGTGGTTGTGGTGGCGTTAGTGGTGGTGGCGGTAGTGGTGTCAGTAGTGGTGGTGGCGGTAGTGTGGTGGCGGTAGTGGTGCTGGTGTCTCGGGCGGCGGTGGTGGTGTTGGCGGCGGTGGTGTTGGTGGTGGCGGTAGTGATGGTGGTGGTGTCGGTGGTGGTGTTGGGGGTGGTGGCGGCAGTGGTGTTGGTGTCTGTGTGACGATGGCTGTGGCGGTGTTGGTGGTGGCGGCGGCGGCGTCGTGTTCTCCGTGGTGGTGATGGCCTCTGACGATGGCGGGCTGGCGGTTTGACTGGCCGGCCGGAAGGATGGTCGCCCAATCCCCCACCCTCCACCTCCACCCTCCACCACGCCGCCCCCACCCTCCACCACGCCGCCCCCACCCTCCAGTGGTCAAAGCCATACTGTAGAGAAGGTCCTAATTGATATGGCTCAACTGTCCACTCTCGCCTCTTGACCACTCCAAATCATAGCGTGACGTGACGGACAAAAACCACATAGACACCCCACCACACCCCAACAACACCACCCCACCACGACCCTAACAACACCACCCCACCACGACCCTAACAACACCAACCCCACCACCACCCTAACAACACCACCCCACCACGACCCTAACAACACCAACCCCACCACCACCCTAAAAACACCACCCCACCACCACCCTAACAACACCAACCCCATCACAACACTAACAACACCAACCCCATCACAACACTAACAACACCAACCCCACCACCACCTAACAACACCACCCCACCACGACACTAACAACACCAACCCCACCACCACCTAACACCACCACCCCACCGCTCCACCCCACCGCCCCACCTTTCCTCCTCCTCTCCCTATTATTAATTACTCCTCATCGTCTCATAATTTTGTCTCTCCCTCTTTCTTTCTTCCTCTCTTTCCTTCTCTCTCTTTCTTTCTCCCTTTCTTTCTTTCTTTCTTTCTCTCTCTCTCTTTCCTTCTCTCTCTCTCTCTCTCTTTCCTTCTCCCAATTTCTCTCACTCTCTCCTCTCTCTTACTCTTTCTCCCTCACCACTC
>CAXHJY010000861.1:0-90000 GCA_964016885.1 Eledone cirrhosa
ACTTACTACTGACTGACCTATCACACCTAACACACTGGACTACTTACTACTGACTGACCTATCACACCTAACACACTGGACAACTTACTACTGAACTGAACCTATCACACCTAACACACTGGACAACTTACTGCTGACTGACCTATCACACCTAACACACTGGATTACCTTACTACTGACTGACCTATCACACCTAACACACTGGACAACTTACTACTGTGACTGACCTATCACACCTAACACACTGGATTACTTACTACTGACTGACCTATCACACCTAACACACTGGACAACTTACTGCTGACTGACCTATCACACCTAACACACTGGACAACTTACTACTGACTGACCTATCACACCTAACACACTGGACAACTTACTACTGACTGACCTATCACACCTAACACACTGGACAACTTACTACTGACTGACCTATCACACCTAACACACTGGACAACTTACTACTGACTGACCTATCACACCTAACACACTGGACAACTTACTACTGACTGACCTATCACACCTAAGACACTGGACAACTTACTACTGACTGACCTATCACACCTAACACACTGGATGACTTACTAGCTGACTGACCTATCACACCTAACACACTGGACAACTTACCACTGACTGACCTATCACACCTAACACACTGGACAACTTACTACTGACTGACCTATCACACTAACACACTGGACAACTTACTACTGACTGACCTATCACACCTAACACACTGGATGACTTACTACTGACTGACCTATCACACCTAACACACTGGACAACTTACTACTGACTGACCTATCACACCTAACACACTGGACTACTTACTACTGACTGACCTATCACACCTAACACACTGGACTACTTACTACTGACTGACCTATCACACCTAACACACTAGGACAACTTACTACTGACTGACCTATCACACCTAACACACTGGACAACTTACTACTGACTGACCTATCACACCTAACACACTGGACAACTTACTGCTGACTGACCTATCACACCTAACACACTGGATTACTTACTACTGACTGACCTATCACACCTAACACACTGGACAACTTACTGCTGACTGACCTATCACACCTAACACACTGGACAACTTACTACTGACTGACCTATCACACCTAACACACTGGACAACTTACTACTGACTGACCTATCACACCTAACACACTGGACAACTTACTACTGACTGACCTATCACACCTAACACACTGGACAACTTACTACTGACTGACCTATCACACCTAACACACTGGACAACTTTACTACTGACTGACCTATCACACCTAACACACTGGATGACTTACTACTGACGTGACCTATCACACCTAACACACTGGATGAATTACTACTGACTGACCTATCACACCTAACACACTGGACAACTTACTACTGACTGACCTATCACACCTAACACACTGGATGACACTTACTACTGACTGACCTATCACACCTAACACACTGGACAACTTACTGCTGACTGACCTATCACACCTAACACACTGGACAACTTACTACTGACTGACCTATCACACCTAACACACTGGACAACTTACTAGCTGACTGACCTATCACACCTAACACACTGGACAACTTACTACTGACTGACCTATCACACCTAACACACTGGACAACTTACTACTGACTGACCTATCACACCTAACACACTGGACAACTTACTGCTGACTGACCTATCACACCTAACACACTGGACAACTTACTACTGACTGACCTATCACACCTAACACACTGGACAACTTACTACTGACTGACCTATCACACCTAACACACTGGACAACTTACTGCTGACTGACCTATCACACCTAACACACTGGACAACTTACTACTGACTGACCTATCACACCTAACACACTGGACAACTTACTACTGACTGACCTATCACACCTAACACACTGGATTACTTACTACTGACTGACCTATCACACCTAACACACTGGACAACTTACTACTGACTGACCTATCACACCTAACACACTGGACAACTTACTACTGACTGACCTATCACACCTAACACACTGGACAACTTACTGCTGACTGACCTATCACACCTAACACACTGGACAACTTACTGCTGACTGACCTATCACACCTAACACACTAGACAACTTACTACTGACTGACCTATCACACCTAACACACTGGACAACTTACTCCTGACTGACCTATCACACCTAACACACTAGACAACTTACTACTGACTGACCTATCACACCTAACACACTGGACAACTTACTGCTGACTGACCTATCACACCTAACACACTGGACAACTTACTGCTGACTGACCTATCACACCTAACACACTGGACAACTTACTACTGACTGACCTATCACACCTAACACACTGGACAACTTACTGCTGACTGACCTATCACACCTAACACACTGGACAACTTACTACTGACTGACCTATCACACCTAACACACTGGACAACTTACTGCTGACTGACCTATCACACCTAACACACTGGACAACTTACTACTGACTGACCTATCACACCTAACACACTGGACAACTTACTGCTGACTGACCTATCACACCTAACACACTGGACAACTTACTACTGACTGACCTATCACACCTAACACACTGGACAACTTACTGCTGACTGACCTATCACACCTAACACACTAGACAACTTACTACTGACTGACCTATCACACCTAACACACTGGACAACTTACTACTGACTGACCTATCACACCTAACACACTGGACAACTTACTACTGACTGACCTATCACACCTAACACACTGGACAACTTACTGCTGACTGACCTATCACACCTAACACACTGGACAACTTACTACTGACTGACCTATCACACCTAACACACTGGACAACTTACTGCTGACTGACCTATCACACCTAACACACTGGACAACTTACTACTGACTGACCTATCACACCTAACACACTGGACAACTTACTGCTGACTGACCTATCACACCTAACACACTGGACAACTTACTGCTGACTGACCTATCACACCTAACACACTGGACAACTTACTACTGACTGACCTATCACACCTAACACACTGGACAACTTACTACTGACTGACCTATCACACCTAACACACTGGACAACTTACTGCTGACTGACCTATCACACCTAACACACTGGACAACTTACTACTGACTGACCTATCACACCTAACACACTGGACAACTTACTGCTGACTGACCTATCACTCCTAACACACTGGACAACTTACTACTGACTGACCTATCACACCTAACACACTGGACAACTTACTACTGACTGACCTATCACACCTAACACACTGGACAACTTACTACTGACTGACCTATCACACCTAACACACTGGACAACTTACTACTGACTGACCTATCACACCTAACACACTGGACAACTTACTACTGACTGACCTATCACACCTAACACACTGGACAACTTACTACTGACTGACCTATCACACCTAACACACTGGACAACTTACTACTGACTGACCTATCACACCTAACACACTGGACAACTTACTACTGACTGACCTATCACACCTAACACACTGGACAACTTACTGCTGACTGACCTATCACACCTAACACACTGGACAACTTACTACTGACTGACCTATCACACCTAACACACTAGACAACTTACTGCTGACTGACCTATCACACCTAACACACTGGACAACTTACTACTGACTGACCTATCACACCTAACACACTGGACAACTTACTGCTGACTGACCTATCACACCTAACACACTGGACAACTTACTACTGACTGACCTATCACACCTAACACACTGGACAACTTACTGCTGACTGACCTATCACACCTAACACACTGGACAACTTACTACTGACTGACCTATCACACCTAACACACTGGACAACTTACTGCTGACTGACCTATCACACCTAACACACTGGACAACTTACTACTGACTGACCTATCACACCTAACACACTGGACAACTTACTGCTGACTGACCTATCACACCTAACACACTAGACAACTTACTACTGACTGACCTATCACACCTAACACACTGGACAACTTACTACTGACTGACCTATCACACCTAACACACTGGACAACTTACTGCTGACTGACCTATCACACCTAACACACTAGACAACTTACTACTGACTGACCTATCACACCTAACACACTGGACAACTTACTACTGACTGACCTATCACACCTAACACACTAGACAACTTACTACTGACTGACCTATCACACCTAACACACTGGACAACTTACTACTGACTGACCTATCACACCTAACACACTGGACAACTTACTGCTGACTGACCTATCACACCTAACACACTAGACAACTTACTACTGACTGACCTATCACACCTAACACACTGGACAACTTACTACTGACTGACCTATCACACCTAACACACTGGACAACTTACTGCTGACTGACCTATCACACCTAACACACTAGACAACTTACTACTGACTGACCTATCACACCTAACACACTGGACAACTTACTACTGACTGACCTATCACACCTAACACACTGGACAACTTACTGCTGACTGACCTATCACACCTAACACACTGGACAACTTACTACTGACTGAGCTATCACACCTAACACACTGGATTACTTACTACTGACTGACCTATCACACCTAACACACTGGATTACTTACTACTGACTGACCTATCACACCTAACACACTGGACAACTTACTGCTGACTGACCTATCACACCTAACACACTGGACAACTTACTACTGACTGACCTATCACACCTAACACACTGGACTACTTACTGCTGACTGACCTATCACACCTAACACACTTGACTACTTACTACTGACTGCCCTATCACACCTAACACACTGGACAACTTACTACTGACTGACCTATCACACCTAACACACTGGACAACTTACTACTGACTGACCTATCACACCTAACACACTGGACAACTTACTACTGACTGACCTATCACACCTAACACACTGGACAACTTACTACTGACTGACCTATCACACCTAACACACTGGACAACTTACTGCTGACTGACCTATCACACCTAACACACTGGACAACTTACTACTGACTGAGCTATCACACCTAACACACTGGATTACTTACTACTGACTGACCTATCACACCTAACACACTGGATTACTTACTACTGACTGACCTATCACACCTAACACACTGGACAACTTACTGCTGACTGACCTATCACACCTAACACACTGGACAACTTACTACTGACTGACCTATCACACCTAACACACTGGACAACTTACTGCTGACTGACCTATCACACCTAACACACTTGACTACTTACTACTGACTGCCCTATCACACCTAACACACTGGACAACTTACTACTGACTGACCTATCACACCTAACACACTGGACAACTTACTACTGACTGACCTATCACACCTAACACACTGGACAACTTACTACTGACTGACCTATCACACCTAACACACTGGATGACTTACTACTGACTGACCTATCACACCTAACACACTGGACAACTTACTACTGACTGACCTATCACACCTAACACACTGGACAACTTACTACTGACTGACCTATCACACCTAACACACTGGACAACTTACTACTGACTGACCTATCACACCTAACACACTGGACAACTTACTGCTGACTGACCTATCACACCTAACACACTGGACAACTTACTACTGACTGACCTATCACACCTAACACACTGGACAACTTACTACTGACTGACCTGTCACACCTAACACACTGGATGACTTACTACTGACTGACCTATCACACCTAACACACTGGACAACTTACTACTGACTGACCTATCACACCTAACACACTGGACAACTTACTGCTGACTGACCTATCACACCTAACACACTGGACAACTTACTACTGACTGACCTATCACACCTAACACACTGGACAACTTACTACTGACTGAACTGACCTAACACACTGGACAACTTACTACTGACTGAACTGACCTAACACACCGGGTGACTTACTACTGACCAGGATATTCAACGATTAGGATCGCAGCCTCCGATAAGAATGACATTGCACCTACAGTGTGTGTAGGTGGTCTTGTGGTCCTGGTGTCCTGAGGTCCTGTGTTTCTGGGGTCCTGATGTCCTGGTTACCTGAGGTCCTGGGGTCCTGAGGTCCTGGGGTCCTGGGGTCCTGAGGTCCTGAGGTTCTAGGGTCCTGGGGTCCTGAGGTCCTGGGGTAATGGGGTCCTGGGGTAATGGGGTCCTGAAGTCCTGAGGTCCTGAGTCCTCAAAAGACCCCTCTACTTGCAAGCTGTTGAAGTATCAACCACTTCCCAATATAGGTTTATATGGGCGGGGGGGGGGGCGACTTCTGGAGTTGTGGGTTCCCCAAAACAGCCCCTACTTGCAACCTGTCGAAGTATCGGCCGATAATTTTTATAAGTTTGTCATTGAACTAATAGCAGTGGACACATGGTTTTCTTGGCCTCCGACCTTCATATATACAGCTATTGAGTGCACCACCCACAGGAGTGAACCCCAGAAATTGGGATGGCTATTATCGAGGTATATACCATGGGATTTACACCTAGAAAGTTCCCTTCTGAGGCCCAAGTCCAGGCAAGGTTGTGGAAGACCAGCAGTCTTCCATATATACCAGTCTCCCATGTACACCAGTCTCCCATATATACCAGTCTCCCATATATACCAGTCTCCCAAATATACCAGTCTCCCATATGTACCAGTCTCCCATGTACACCAGTCTCCCATATATACCAGTCTCCCAAATATACCAGTCTCCCATATGTACCAGTCTCCCATGTACACCAGTCTCCCGTGTACACCAGTCTCCCATGTACACCAGTCTCCCATGTACACCAGTCTCCCATGTATACCAGTCTCCCATATATACCAGTCTCCCATATATACCAGTCTCCCATATGTACCAGTCTCCCATGTACACCAGTCTCCCGTGTACACCAGTCTCCCATGTACACCAGTCTCCCATGTACACCAGTCTCCCATGTACACCAGTCTCCCATATATACCAGTCTGCCATATATACCAGTCTCCCATGTATACCAGTCTCCCCTCTCCACATCACTGATATTGTCCTAGTGAAAAACAATGGCCGATACAGCTTGACACCAGTGATATTGCAACTACTTTCTACAGCTGAGTAAACTGGAGCAATCTGAAATAAAGTGTCTTACTCAAGGACACAGCACATCGCCGGTCCAGGAATGAAACTTGCAACCCCTAACCAGTAAGCCATGCACTTGCACACACACACCGACTCTCTAATATATATATATATAGTCTATTACTCCAAGTATTGAGTATTCTACTAGTTTAAAACTGGTATAATCCTATAGTTCAAGGAGACAACAGAAGTACAAATATATATATAACCCCGTCACTTCTCGCTTTTTTCCAAACCCACCCATTACTGCTTTTAAGCGCGCCCACAACCTCCGCGACCTCCTGGTTCACAGTTCCTTTTCGTCCTCTCCCACAACTCTACCTGCTTCTCATCCTTGTTCAGGTTCCCGCTGCAACACTTGTCCCTTTATTTCCACCCTCACCACTCTTACAGGCCCTAACAGGTCTTTCCGTATCCGCCATTCCTTCACCTGGACATCCACCCATGTTGTCTATGCCCTCCGGTGTTCCCTTTGTGGGTCTTTATAATCAGACAAACGGGACGCCGTATGGCGGACCGTTTTGCCGAACATTTGAGGGACATCATACTCGGTTTGGATACTCCTGTTGCCCGTCATTTCTGTTCTCATGGTCATTCTTCCCTACATGTTTCAGTCCTGGGTGTCCTTTTACATGATCACAGGGACAGAACAAAGTCTGATTCACCACCTTGGGTCCTATTCCCCTCTTGGACTCAACTCACCTCCTCAATTACTCTAATACACCATCCATTATCACACCCCTAGATTCCTATCGCCCTCTCTTGATCATTAGCAGCTTCTCTTACAACTAATACATGCCGATACACACCCTTATATTAACATACTTTTGCTCATAGCTTCGTACTTACATGCACACACACTCTTTTACTCACATATACACACACATTTCTTCTTAGCTTTGTACGGACCAATAATAACACTCACACAAACACACACACACACATGCTTACGCACGTGCTCAAGTATAGTTCTTTTTACAAAACAGTTTTTTTCTATTTCAGGTAGACGCGTTTCATCATCCACTTTTCTAAAAAACAAATCATACACAAAACGCCAGCACCAACAGTTTTCCAAGAGATGTCATCATGAATGGACCTGTTATTTTTATCTAAAGACATTTTTTCCAATTCCATCCCGCCCGTCCCCTTAATCTGTTTTATTTCTCATTCTTTCTTCTGATGAAGGACTAGCGTCCGAAACGTTAAGACCCTCTTCCTGCTATACCAAGCGTTAACCTAATATATCCCTTCCATATACTGTACCGATTGTGTTGTTATTTCTGTTTACCTTTTACATATATATATGTTAGATAATTCCGAAGGAAAAAAGAGTGCTCTATGTATAGAACAGAGCTATTTAATTAGAAATTGAACCACACAAAATATAACTACTCCATTACCAAAGGTTTCTGGATCACAGACGATAATAATATACGTCTGGATCGGTCGTCAGACAGAGATGTTATAGATAAAAGATATGAAATGAGATTTAAAATCTGTTAAAAACATCGGTCGTCAGACAGAGATGTTATAGATAAAAGATATGAAATGAGATTTAAAATCTGTTAAAACCTGTTTTTAACAGATTTTAAATCTCATTTCATATCTTTTATCTATAACATCTCTGTCTGACGACCGATGTTTTTAACAGATTTTAAATCTCATTTCATATCTTTTATCTATAACATCTCTGTCTGACGACCGATCCAGACATATATTATTATCGTCTGTGATCCAGAAACCTTTGGTAATGGAGTAGTTATATTTTGTGTGGTTCAATTTCTGATTAAATATATGTATATATATATACATATGAGGATGTGGACAAATATAATGCAGCCCAACAAAAGGACTGCCAACAACTTCCAGACCTGGAACAATGACGTGCCAGCATTGTATGGGCTTCGAAAAGACCATAAAACGAGCAGTGACCCTGTCACAGGACCACCAACACGGCCAGTCTGTGGAGCTAACATTGCTAGTAACTACAGACTGTCCTACTTCCTCTCCCTGATCATACGCCCCATCATTGAAATGTCCCCAGATATATGTGACAGCACGGAGGACCTCCTCAGCAGAATCGGCGAGAGTAACCGATCTAGGGACCTAACAAACTGCATAATAGGTAGTATGGATGTTGTGTCCCTGTATCCATCTATTGACGTGGATTTTGCTGTGGAGAAATGCGTAGAAATGATCAGTGAGAGCAATGTTGAATTCCATGGGATTGATACCAGTGAGCTGGGACTCCTACTTAAACTTACCTATAGTAATAATTATCTAGATACATATGGCCTTAGCAACCTGTGCCCTACAAGACCAGCAAGAGGCAGACCATCTACCATTACCTCAATGGCCAAGAAAACCCACACAGATAGATGGAACGGGTGGACCAGAGCCATACGGACCCCCGAAAACCACGATGAACTAAAGAAAATGATTGCACATGCAGTGGGGACCAGCATAAAATTAACCCTTAAGGAACATATGTTCAAATTTAATGGAAAAACATATGCCCAAGAGGAGGGAGCAGCCATTGGTGTTAGCATTGCAGGCAACATAGCTAACCTATTCATGGTATGGTGGGACAGTAGACTTAAACTTAAACTTAAAGAACAATTAGAAGACCCCTTAACCCTGATAATGTACTCCCGCTACGTTGATGATATAAACATCGTAGTTAAAACACCCCCACTAGAGAACAGTCAGGAATTAGAGAAAAACACAATGGTAAGCATCCAGCAAATAGCTAACTCCATCCACCAGAGTATTAGAGTTACTATAGACTACCCAAGCAAACACCCCCAACCATCGATTACCTGTACTAGACACAGAGCTCTGGTTAGATACCATTAATAACAAAAAACAAATCCTCCATTCCCATTATGCCAAACCCATGACTTCCAAATATCTGATCCACCGAAACTCAGCGTTTCGGACCATACCAAAATCAACATACTGATTGCGGATTTGGTACGGGTGATGAGAAACGTGTCCCGCATATGCAAACCCGAAGAACTAGAGAGACACATACAACACTTCATCCACCGTATGCAGTTCTCTGGTTACAATCAGAGAGATAAAATCATAGTATATAGAGGAGCCAGAACCAAATGGGAAAAAATGGTAAATAATGACACAAATGGGACCTGCCCCTTGTATAGGAGCAAATTTTGGAATAGAATAGAAAGAACTAGGAATAACGCTAATAGAATAAACTCATGGTATGATAGCAATAAATACCAGAGTGTAATGTTCATCGATACAACCCCTAGAGGTGAATTAGCTTACAAATTTAGAAGGGCCATAGATAAACATAAACTCAATATTAAGATAGTAGAAAGACCAGGTACCTCCATAAAAACACTTATTAGCAATACATACCCTTTTCAAAGACCTCCCTGTATAGATAAGAAATGTATAATCTGTAAATTAAGCCCCAATATTAACTGTAAAACTAGAAATGTAATATATAGCATAAGATGTACTGAAGGACAATGTAGAGATAAAAAATATAGTGTACATAGGTGAGACAGCTCGTAGTATAGGGGAACGGATAAATGAACACTGGCGACACCTTCAAGATAGTAAAGAATCATCTGTACTCTACCAACATGCTAAAATAGAACATAAGGGTAAATTAGAGAGCATAGAAATAAAAATAGAATCTACACACAGAAAAGACGCACTGTTTAGACAAATCACAGAGGCAATAAACATAAATGAACTCCAACCAAAATTAAATAGAAAAGATGAGTAGAACAGCAACATCACAACTTACAATTAAGGACAAAATGAAAACACACACGCACATAGAACAAACAACCAACCAGTAACATGTAAATAAACAAATAAATAAACGAATATAAACACACACAGACACCCGGATGTAACACATGCGCAAACTAAGCAGACAACACACATACAAAAACAAGATGGCGTAGGACAGAACAAAGGAGAGGCACAAAAACAAAGAAAAGAATCCCAGTCACTGAAGAGGTCACAGAATGTGTGACGAAAGAACTTTGACAATATATAAACAATCATCTGGTTGTGGAACCAACCAACCAACCGGAAATTTATAAATTCCTAAATTTATAAATTTATTAAAATAAATTGAAGTGAAACAACTGGTGCGTGTGTTTCTTATTGGCAACATGACCCTCCCAAAGTATAACAATATCGGTTTCAACACACGTTTTCAGATAAAGAATCTTGCTAAACAAATTCAGAAACGAAATATATATATATATATGTATATATATATATATGTAGGAGGTGAGTTTTATTGTAGTACAATAAAGCAATGCAGATATCGGATAAGAAGCACTCTACAGTTTGTAGGACTGGAGTATACATAATATAAGATCAAAAGATGGTTAAAGGAGTTCCATGTATTTTATTATGCGCATTTCAAAAACAAACATCATCATGCAATAATATTTGTGTTTTCATCAGATAAAACAGGAGAACATGATATGAAGGCTAAAAAACACTTGTGGATAGTGCAGTTTTAAATCAACATATGAAAAGTGGTTTTAGATTGATGTGTGATATTGGGAAAAATATTTTATTTAGAGAGGGGGGGTGGAAAGGATGAAAAAGGGGAGGAGATGAGAGGGAGAGATGGGTGATAGAGAGAAAGAGATAGTTTTTATAACTGAGAGGAGATATATTGTTTTACATAGAGAGGTTGAAAACCGTTGGAAGATAATGTATAAATTATAACTAGCACCAATTCCTTCACATATTTTGGCTCCACTTCCACCTCTTTTAAAGCTCGTCTCTATAATCATCATTCATCTTTCAAATACAAACTTAAAAGAACCAACACTGCTCTCTCAGAACTCATATGGTCCTTAAAAGACAAAAACATTAAATATACCATCTTTTGGAAGAAGGTTTCTTCTGCATCCTCATACTTGAACAGCTCTCTATCTAAAATCTGTAATCTCTGCCTAAATGAAAAATTTACCATTATCTCTAACCTAGATTCTATAATAAATAGACGTACAGATTTGTTTTCTATCTGCCTGCATAAATTCCATAGAACTTTTCACAAAGTATACAGTTAATATTCAATTCTTTATCAATTTAGAATCTTTTCTCAAAGGCACATATACATACACCTCTTTAAAATATACCCATCTTCCTACCATACTTTAAAGGGCATTATACACTCTATAATACTTGTTTACTCATTACCCTCATTCTATCTTCACCTTGTAAAATCCTTCATAACATATACATCTGTTTTTTGACGTTAGAATATTCATCCGCAATCATTATTTTTTTCTCTCTATCATAAATCTTTTTAATCTCAATTTCATCCTTAATTTATTATTTGTTTCTCCCCATCAACGAACTCATTCTTAATACATATTAACTCTTTATTCGCATATATTATCAATTCCTCCAATATACAAACTTTAACTTCACATTATTTTTCTCAAATCCTTCTACACACAAACCTTAATAATTTTTCTCTTCGTTAATTTTGAAATTGCCACAATACTTATCAACATACCCTTTTTTGACGTTAGAATATTCATCCACAATTATTATTTCTTCTCTCTATCTTCATACATAAATTCCCTTCGTTAATTTTCAAATTCCTTTAATTTATACATTATCTTCCAACGGTTCTCAACCTCTCTATGTAAACAATATATCTTTCTCTCTGTTATAAAAACTATCTCTTTCTCTCTATCACCCATCTCTCTCTCTCCACCTTCACTCTCATCTCCTCCCCCTTTTTTTCATCCTTCCCCCCCCCCTCCCTAAATAAAATACTTTTTCCTCGCACATATCCTCCTTTCGTTAATTTTCAAATTTTTGTTAATTTATACATTATCTTCCAACGGTTTTCAACCTCTCTATGTAAAACAATATATCTCCTCTCAGTTATAAAAACTATCTCTTTCTCTCTATCACCCATCTCTCCCTCTCATCTCCTCCCCTTTTTCATCCTTTCCACCCCACCCCTCTCTAAATAAAATATTTTTCCCAATATCACACATCAATCTAAAACCACTTTTCATATGTTGATTTAAAACTGCACTATCCACAAGTGTTTTTTAGCCTTCATATCAGGTTCTCCTGTTTTATCTGATGAAAACAAAAATATTATTGTATGATGATGTTTGTTTTTGAAATGCGCATAATAAAATACATGGAACTCCTTTAACCATCTTTTGATCTTATATTATATATATATATATATATATATATATATATATATATATATATATATATATATATATATATGTGTATATATATATATATATATGTGTGTGTGTGTGTGTGTGTGTGTGTGTGTATAGTGTATAGTTAAAGAAGGATAGAGACAAGAGTGAGAGGTACGTGGATGCAGTCAGCAAGTGATACAAATATGAGCTGCTAACTTCAGCAATTTTTACTGTCCTCCATAATCAGTTCCAACAACCAAGAATATTAGATTACTGTTTAACTGACCTCAGTCCCTCCCCTGGGGATATATATGTGTGTACACATTCACAAACATACACGTAGACACACACACACGTATTTTATATATGTATGTGTATATATATATATATATATATATATATATATATATATATATATATATATATATATATATATATAGAGAGAGAGAGAGAGAGAGAGAGAGATGTAAAATACATTGTGGTAGTGGTTGTGGTGGTAATAAATATATATCATCATCTCCGTTTTACATCCGTTCTTCCACGCTAGCATATATATATATATATATAGATAGATATATATATATATACATACTTCCATGTATACGCCCCCCCCCCCCGTGTACATGTATAAGCAGATATACTGTACAGGATTAAGGTCACCTGATGCCCTAAGCACAACTGGTGACCCCCTTACCCCAGCCATTCAACCTATTGTCTAACAATACATTAAAACATGTTCAATGTGAAATAATAGATTGAAATTTCACTTTCCTTCCATGCCATTCCCTGAGACAGACCCAATAACTAACAACTAGAATCATATCACACATACTTGCCTTATACAGGGTGGGGCATAATTCCTGTTACAAAGTTTTAAATCAATTTAAAAATACATTATGTTGCTAATATAACTAATATATTTGTCAGCTTACGCACCCCAATCGGGGTTACCAGACGAACTTAAGGATAGATTTTACGAGTCCCTAATGCACACTACTGTTCTAACAAACGACAATGACTTCCTAATCATCGCAGGAGATTTTAACAGACACGTAGGTAAACACTGTGACGGCTTCAATAGAGTCCATGGAGGCCACGGGGTTGGCACAAGAAATGAGGAAGGATTCAGACTTCTAGAATTCTGCGACGCCAATGACATTTCGATATGTAACACAAACTTCAAAAAACCCGACAACCACCTGATCACCTATAGGTCAGGGGAGCATTCTAGTCAGATAGATTTTATCCTCATCAGAGGACATGACAGATGGACGGTCGTAAACACAAAAGCCTACCCTAGTGAGGAATGTACCTCCCAACATAGCTTAGTTGTCAGCGACCTCACGGTCAGAACTAGACGAACCTGGAAACAGAGGCCAGCCTGGAGAAGAAAGATCTGGAAGCTGAAAGACCCCTCAACCAGTAACAAATTTAAAGATATTTTACTCAACGCCTACGACAGTAAAGAACAGATAGAGACATTCAATGTAGAAGAGCACTGGGAGTTCCTAAAAAATAACTTACTAGAGGCGACGGATGAAGTCTGTGGCTGGAGTAAGACCACAAGCAGGAGGAGAGTGACTTGGTGGTGGAACAATAAGGTAGATCAGGCAGTTAAGGCCAAGAGACAAGCATGGAAAGAATGGAAGAACGGGGGGAGCAGTGTACATTACATAGAGACTAAGAGGGAAGCTAGGCGACAAGTATACTTAGCTGGGAGAGAAGCAGAGGATAGAAAATTCAAGCATGTTTTGCAACGTGAGGACCAGAAACAGGAGGTGTTCAAGATTGCGAGGCAGTGTGTCAGAGAGAATTGCGATGTCATTGGAGAGAAGTGTATCCGGAATGATAAAGGTGAGCTTGCTCTCACAAGTGCTGAGAAGAAAGATGCATGGAAGAGCCATTATAATAGATTACTAAATGAGGAGAATGCATGGGAAGAAGAGACCCTACCCCAAGTAGACCCTATAGAGGGGCCAGCAGTACAAGTCAGCAGCAACGTAGTAAGTAAGGCAATCAAAGATATGAAGATGGGGAAGGCAACCGGTCCATCGGGTATAGCTGCCGAGATGCTGAAGGCATCTGGGTCTGTAGGTTACACTATAACCACACGTATTGTTAACCAGGTAATACTAGGTGTCATACCAAAGGATTGGTGCAGTAGCATCATTGTCAACTGCTACAAAGGTAAAGGTGATGCACTAGATAGAGGAAACTATAGAGGTATAAAGCTGATGAACCAGGTCATAAAAGTAACAGAAAGAGTTATAACACAGTTGATTAGGGACCGGGTGAAACTAGATGAGATGCAATTTGGGTTTGTACCAGGAAGAGGCACCACCGATGCCCTCTTCCTTGTGAGGCAGTTACAGGAAAAGTACCTAGCTAAAAGTAAGCCACTCTACCTGGCATTCGTTGATCTCGAGAAAGCCTTTGACAGAGTTCCACGTGCTGTAATCTGGTGGGTTCTTAGAAAACTAGGAGTAGATGAATGGCTTGTGAAAGCTGTACAAGCCATGTATAGGGGAGCAGTCAGCAAAGTTAGGATTAGCAATGAGTATAGCGAGGAATTTAGCGTACAGGTTGGTGTCCACCAAGGCTCTGTTCTTAGCCCTCTCCTGTTCATCATAGTCCTGTAGGCAATAACGGAGGAGTTTAAGACCGGATGCCCATGGGAACTGTTGTATGCTGATGACCTCGCACTTATAGATGAATCAATGGTAGAACTAGAGAAGAAATTCCAAACTTGGAAGCAGGGACTAGAAAGAAAGGGTCTCAAAGTCAACATGACAAAGACTAAGGTCCTTGTAAGTAGATGAGAAAACAGAACCCAGATCCCCTCAGGAAAATGGCCTTGCTCAGTATGTAGGAAAGGTGTAGGTAGGAACTCCATTCTCTGCCCCAAATGCAAACAATGGGTACACAAGAGATGTAGCGGGATTTCAGGAAGCTTAATTAAGAATGTAGGCTTCACATGCAGCAGCTGTGATGAGACAGCAAGCAGCAAACAGCCACAGGAAACAAGTACCACCAATCTCTGGGAGGGCTCTGTAGAAACAGTAGACAGCTTCTGCTACCTAGGTGACCAAATTAGCAGCGGAGGTGGGTGTTCAGAAAGTACAATAACTAGGGTAAGAACGGGATGGAAGAAGTTCAGGGAACTACTGCCACTGCTAGCTGCAAAAAGCTTCTCCCTCAAAATGAAAGGCAGACTGTATGATGCGTGTATCCGAACAGCAATGTTACATGGTAGTGAGACCTGGGCGCTGAAGGTGGAAGACTTACATAGATTAGAAAGAAATGAAGCCTGCATGCTCCGATGGATGTGTAATAGTAATATATGCGAACGACAAAGCATAAATGAATTGAGAGAGAGACTGAGCATAAGAGGAATCAAATGCTGTGTGCAGGAGAGGTGGTTGCGTTGGTATGGCCATCTGATGCGTATGAAGGATGACAGCTGCATAAAAAGGTGCAGAGCACTAGAAGTCAATGGAAACCGCGGAGTGGGGAGACCCAAGAAGACCTGGGATGAGGTGATAAAAGCCGACCTTACCCAATTACACCTCTCAAAGGCGATGACACACGACCGTGACCTCTGGTGTCACGCAGTAATACAGAGTACCCGACCTCCCATGGGTACAAGCTGAAGCATATAGACAATATGGCCCCACACCCTTCCACTGCAAGGTGGTCGTGGAGGTGCCACGGCAAAAAAGCACCCAGCCCACACTGTAAAGTGGACATGTAGGCGCCATGGAAAAAGCACCCAGCACTCACTGTAAATGAGGTTGGTGTTAGGAAGGGCATCCAGCTGTAGAAACCAAGCCAAAATCAGTTCCTGTATGAGCAAGGCATGGTCAGCCGACCAGACACTGCCCACAACAGGACAACCCGTCTAACCCATGCTAGCATGGAAGAACGGACGTAAAACGGTGATGGTGATAATGGTGATGATTTGTATCAAATTCATGCACTATAACCATATTAATTATTTTTCAGAACATTATTCAATTAACAATTTGCAATGTCCATAGAATTGAAAAGAAAGTTCATTATAGAGAAGCATAAAAAAGGCCTGACTCCACCCAAGATATTTAAACTGGGGAAAATTTTTAAGATCAATAGAATGTTGATCAAAAGGACAATCGATCGATTTAAGGAAACTTCCTCAACCAAAGACAGACCTCAATCCGGACGCCCTCGCACCTCAAGAACACCAAAACTCGTTAAAGTGTGAGGGGAAAAATAAGGTGTAATCCAAGAAGGTCCATGAGAAAAATGGCAGAAGAAGCAGAAACATCACCGAGAACTATGCGGAGGATATGTCGAGATGATCTGGGGATGTCACCCTATAAGTTCCAAAAGAGGCAGCTTCTTTCTGCAGCCACAATTGAAAAGAGGCTCTCTAGAAGTAAACTGTTATTGAACCGTATCAAGGATGGCACATTGCAAAACATCATCTTTACAGATGAGAAGTTATTCACTGTGCAGCAGTCTCACAATCTTCAAAATGATCGAGTACTTGCAAAAAGTCTCAAATCAATTCCTTCAAGTGTAGGAGAAGTGTTCAGACACAGAAACCAGCATCAGTGATGGTTTGGGCAGCCATTTCTGAAAGAGGGAAGTCTCCTCTGATTTTTGTGCCTCAAGGAGTTAAAATTAACAAAGAACTTTGCGTAAAGGATATTTTGGAAGGAGCACTGATGCCATGTTGCACATCTGTTTATGGCGATGACATTTGGACTCTCCAACAAGATGGCACGACGAGCCACACAGTGGTGTAGAGACCATTGTCATGCATGGATCAGTAAGGAAGAGTGGCCACCCACATCACCAGATCTCAACCCTCTCGGTTTTTCTTTATGGTCAATTCTTGAGAGTGAAGCCTACTCTACTCCTAGCCAAAATATTGAAACTCTAAAATCAAAACTGAATAAAGTATGGGAGAAAATACCCATGGAAACTGTTTGTGCAGCCATCGAAGTCTTTCCTAGAAGTCTTCGAGCAGTAGTGAGAGCTAGAGGAAAGCATTTCGAATAAATGTTTGTGCAGTTGTTTAATAGTATATTACTTACTGTTTGTTGGAGTCAGATCTTGAAATAAATGTTTTTTTCAAGAACTATTTGTATTTTATTTGCCCCACCCTATATATATATAGATATATATATAGTATATATATATATATACTATATATATGTATACTATATATATATATATACTATATATATATATATACTATATATATATATATACTATATATATATATACTATATATATATATATACTATATATATATATACTATATATATATATACTATATATATATATAGTATATATATATATATATACTATATATATATATATACTATATATATAGTATATATATATATACTATATATATACTATATATATATATATACTATATATATATATATATATATATACTATATATATACTATATATATATATATACTATATATATATACTATATATATATATATATATATATATATATATATATATATATATATATATATATATAGTATATATATATAGTATATATATATATATATATATATAGTATATACTATATATATATACTATATATATATATACTATATATATATATATATATATATATATATATATATACGATATATATACTATATATATATATATACTATATATATATATATATACTATATATATATATATATATATATATATATATATTATATATATATATATATACTATGTATATATATATATATATTATATATATATTATATATATATATATATACTATGTATATATATATATATATTATATATATATATATATATATTATATATATATATATATATATAGTATATATATATATATAGTATATATATCGTATATATATATATATATATATATATATATATATAGTATATATATATAGTATATATATATATATATATATATATATATATATATATATATATAGTATATATATATAGTATATATATATATATAGTATATATATAGTATATATATATATATATATATATAGTATATATATATATATAGTATATATATAGTATATATATATATACTATATATATAGTATATATATATATATAGTATATATATATATATATACTATATATATATATAGTATATATATATATAGTATATATATATATAGTATATATATATATATAGTATATATATATATAGTATATATATATATATAGTATATATATATATATAGTATATATATATATATAGTATACATATATATATATGGCATTTGTCGACCTTGAGAAAGCCTTTGACAGAGTTCCACGTGCAGTAATCTGGTGGGCTCTTAGAAAACTAGGAGTAGATGAATGGCTTGTGAAAGCGGTACAAGCCATGTATAGGGGAGCAGTCAGCAAAGTTAGGATTGGCAATGAGTATAGCGAGGAATTTAGCGTACAGGTTGGGGTCCACCAGGGCTCTGTTCTTAGCCCTCTCCTGTTCATCATAGTCCTGCAGGCAATAACGGAGGAGTTTAAGACCGGATGCCCATGGGAACTCCTGTATGCTGATGACCTCGCACTCATAGCTGAATCTATGGTAGAACTAGAGAATAAATTCCAAACCTGGAAGCAGGGACTAGAGAGAAAGGGCCTCAAAGTCAACATGACAAAGACTAAGGTCCTTATAAGTAGACGAGAAAACAGAACCCAGATCCCCTCAGGGAAATGGCCTTGCTCAGTATGTAGGAAAGGTGTAGGTAGGAACTCCATTCTTTGCCCCAAATGCAAACAATGGGTACACAAGAGATGTAGCGGGATCTCAGGAAGCTTAATTAAGAATGTAGGATTCACATGCAGCAGCTGTGCTGAAACAGCAAGCAAACAGCCACAGGAAACAAGTACCACCAATCTCTGGGAGGGCCCTGTAGAAACAGTAGACAGCTTCTGCTACCTAGGTGACCGAATTAGCAACGGAGGTGGGTGCTCAGAAAGTACAATAACTAGGGTAAGAACGGGATGGAAGAAGTTTAGGGAACTACTACCACTGCTAGCTGCAAAAGGCTTCTCCCTCAGAATGAAAGGCAGACTGTATGATGCGTGTATCCGAACAGCGATGTTGCATGGTAGTGAGACCTGGGCGCTGAAGGTGGAAGACTTACGTAGATTAGAGAGAAACGAAGCCTGCATGCTCCGATGGATGTGTAACAGTAATATACGTGAACGACAAAGCATAAATGAATTGAGAGAGAGACTGAGCATAAGAGGAATCAAATGCTGCGTGCAGGAGAGGCGGTTACGCTGGTATGGACATGTGATGCGTATGAAGGATGACAGCTGCATAAAAAGGTGCAGAGCACTAGAAGTTGATGGAAACCGCGGAGTGGGGAGACCCAAGATGACTTGGGATGAGGTGATAAAAGCCGACCTTACCCAACTACACCTCTCAAAGTCAATGACACACGACCGTGACTTCTGGCGTCTCGCAGTAATACAGGGTACCCGACCTCCCATGGGTACATGCTGAAGCATATAAACAATATGCCCCCCCCCCCCCCACCGCAAGGTGGTCGTAGAGGTGCCACGGCAAAAAAGCACCCAGCCCACACTGTAAAGTGGACGTGTAGGCGCCACGAAAAAGCACCCAGCACTCACTGTAAATGAGGTTGGTGTTAGGAAGGGCATCCAGCTGTAGAAATCAAGCCAGATCAGTTCCTGTATGAGCAAGGCATGGTCAGCCGACCAGACACTGCCCACAACAGGACAACCCGTCTAACCCATGCTAGCGTGGAAGAACGGACGTAAAACGGTGATGATGATGATGATGATATACTATATATATATATATATACTATATATATATATATACTATATATATATATATACTATATATATATATATATCTATCTATCTATCTAAGGCGGGTAAAATTCCCGAGATCCATGGACGAGTTCTCTCCAGCGGTCTCTGTCCCTCATTATCGCTGCCATGTCCTGCGTCTCCAACAGACCAGTGTCTGTCCTTAGGGCATCAACATATGTTAACCTTGGTCTTCCTCTTCCAGTGTGTCCATGTAGGGGCTCCCAAAGGAGCACGGAGTGCAATGTCAACTCTGGATGTCGGTGAGCATGTCCAGCCAACCTCAGTCTCCTCTGTGTCACTTTTGAGCTGACTTTTGGGAGGCTCCCATACAGCTCTGAGTTTTTCATCCTCAGTGTATACTGATTAATGTTCAGAGCCATCCTCAGCATTCTCGTGTAGCACCCATCCACCATCTGAGTGAGTCTCTTGGTCAGTGTCCAAGTCTCAGACCCATACAGCAGCACAGACTCCACTACAGCAATGAAGAGGCGGACTTTCAGGTCTCTACGAAGGTCCGACTTCCACACCGATCTCAAGCTGTGGCACGCTGCCCAGGCCTTGCTCTTCCTCTCAACCACATCATCTTCCGTATTCCCAATCTTTGCTCCCAAATACAGGAAGTCCTCAACCAATTCCAGCGGCTTCCCGCCTACATTAGTGATCCCCTCTGGCTTCTCAACATTCTCTACCAGATATTTTGTTTTAGTCTCATTCATTCTCAGCCCCACACTCATCGACACAGTCTCAACCTCCCGCATCAAATCCTCTGCCTCCTTCACTGTATTTGTCACCAAAACTATGTCGTCGGCAAATTCAGCATCCGATACCTTTTTCGCCCCAACTCTCCTGCTCTGAGCCGGTGCTACAGTAAAGCCAGAGTCCTGGTGTTTCTCCAGTGCAAGGCGCATACAATAGTCCACTACGATGATAAAAAGGTAGGGAGCCAATGTATCTCCCTGGAGCACTCCAGCCAGTATCTCAAAGAACTCTGTCATCCCATCAGGTGTAATGACTTGGGCTTTGGTGTTGGTGTAGAGCAGTGATATCAGGTCCACTATCCTCTTGGGGATTCCATAAGCCTGTAAGATCTTCATCAGGCAGTAACGGTCCACAGAATCAAAGGCCCTCCTAAAGTCAATGAAAACCATGACCGCAGGAAGGCACTTTGCTCTAGCTCCCTCTAATATCCTCCTCAGCATCAGGATGTGACTGGTGGTTGATCTACCCTCTCTGAAGCCGTTCTGGTTGTCCCTGAGCTTCTTCTCCATCTCAGGCTGGATCCTGTTAAGAATCATCCTGTTGAGGGTCTTTGCCACAAGTGACGTCAGTGAGATCCCCCGGTAGTTGTTGGTGTTAGAGAGATCTCCCTTCTTTGGCACTGGGACGATGTTACTGATCCTCCACTGATTCGGGGCAACTCCCTTCTCCAGTGCCCCGTTACAGAACCCCAGGATGATATCATCAAAATCACACCACTTCATCACCTCTGATGCTACTCCATCTTCTCCATGAGCCTTGCCCTCCTTGATCTTCTTCTTGGCTCTCTGAAGCTCCTCTCTGGTGAAGGGCTCTGTCTCAACATCCAGTTCCTCAAACAGCCGCCTGATCTCCCCAGTGCTCTGGGCTGTGGAGGGTGGCTCTCCTAGTAGGGTCCTAAAATGGTCTAGCCATTTCCTCTTCCTATCCTCGGGCCCCGTTCCCTGGATCTGACTCGAACACCTTTTCTTCCTCCCTGTGATCTCGTTGATGATCATCCAGCTCTCCTTACATCCAGATCTGTCAACCGCTCTCTCCACACTTCTGATCTTCTCTATCAGTGCCTCCTCTCTGACCTCAGTGTAAGCGGTACAGAGCTCTTCCCTCATCACCTCCACAGTCTCCATCCTCTCCTCCGTAGGATCAGCATAGAATTGGTCCCTGGCAGCTTTCAGGTGTTCTCCGGCTGCACACACTTTTGGGTCTGCAGAGCTGACGTGCTTCCCTTTGTTCTTTTTCCTCGGCACCAGGGTTTCACTTGCTTTCGCCACTGCATTGGTGAAGTGCCCGTACCTCCTCGTCACACTCTCCTCAGTCCATCCAATCTCTCTCTCCTCTGACTCTCCACACAGAGCACTAAACCTGTTTCTCACTTCCACTGTGAACCTCTCCTGTAGCTTATCATCTTCCTTGAAAGCTCCCCAGTCATAGATTGTTCTCCGGGGCTGAGCCTTGCTCTTTCTTAAGCTCACGCGGACCTCACTCATAACAAGCCGGTGGTCACTACCCAGTGTACTGAAATAGCTGTATGGTTCCGTGTTCAGAACACTATTCCGCCACTTTTTCCTCACCAGAATGAAATCAATCTGGGACTTGGACAGGTGCACATCTGAGATGTAGGTCCACATCTTCCCCAGATTCTTCCTAAACCTTAGGTTGGTCGCCATCAAGTTCGCCTCCAGCAGGGTGTCTCTCAGTAGTCTTCCATTTCGGTTGGTGTTGTTATGGAAGTACCAGCAAGGATCTTCACTGCCCTCCTTACTCAGATGTGCATTGAAGTCCCCCAAAACAAGCAGGATATTGTGTGCCTGAGTGGTGTTGACAGCTCTACACACTTCCTCATGGAACTCCTCGGCATTCACATCACTGTCCCCCTCGGTTGGACTATAGGCTGAGATGACTGTCAGTCTTGGGTTTCCATTGAAGGTCACCCTCAACACTCGCGGGGAGATAGGCATTATTTCCCTCACCAACAGATTGGTTTTTGCACTGAACACAAAACCCACTCCTCCTACTGCAGCATTTGTTGTGTTCTTCACTGCCGATGTAGTGATGAGCCGGCTCTTCCTCCCGATCATCACACTCCTCACGGGCTCATCGTGTAGAATCCTGTGTTCTTGGATCGCAAGTATCTGTATACCACTCTCCTCGAACAGATGTCCCAACTCCTCTCTCTTCTCCAGCGTTCGAATAGTCCTCACATTCAAAGTGCCCATTTTGATGGCTCTTCTGCAGGACAAAACTGCATTCTTTATATATATATATACTATATATATATATATATACTATATATATATATATACTATATATATATATATATACTATATATATATATATACTATATATATATATATATATATACTATATATATATATATACTATATATATATGTATACTATATGTATATATATACTATATATATATATATACTATATATATATATATACTATATATATATATATACTATATATATATATATATATATACTATATATATATATACTATATATATGTATACTATATATATATATATACTATATATATATATACTATATATATATACTATATATATATATATACTATATATATATATACTATATATATATATATACTATATACATATATACTATATATATACTATATATATATACTATATACTATATATATATATACTATATATATGTATATATGTACTATATATATATATACTATATATATAAATATATATATACTATATATATATACTATATATATATATACTATATATATATATATATATACTATATATATATATATATATATACTATATATATATACTATATATATATATATATATATATACTATATATATATATATATACTATATATATATATATATATATATATACTATATATATATATATACTATATACATATATACTATATATATACTATATATATATACTATATACTATATATATATATACTATATATATGTATATATGTACTATATATATATATACTATATATATATATATATATATACTATATATATATACTATATATATATATACTATATATATATATATACTATATATATATATATACTATATATATATATATATATATATACTATATATATATATATATACTATATATATATATATATATATATACTATATAGTATATAGGCCGAAACAAATGAGATCGTGTAGGTGTCACGACAAAAAAACACACAGTCCACGCTGTAATGTGGCCGTGTAGGCAACACGGTAAAAACCTCCCAGACCCACACTGTAAATGTGGTTGGTGTTAGGAAGGGCATCCAACTTTAGAAAACCTGCCAGACAGTCCTATGCGAGCAAGACAATCACTCTTGCCTCAAGCGGGACTACCCCCGTCCAAACCCATGCAAGCGTGGGACACGGACGTTAAACGTTGATGATGATGATGATATATATATATATATATATATATATATATGTATATATATATATATATATATATATATATATATATATATATATATATATATATATATATATATATATATATATAAAGACATATATATATATATATATATATATAAAGACAGATTCTATGAGACACTGATGCTAACTACCTCCCAAATATCCGACAGTGACTATATAATTATCGCAGGCGACCTAAATGGTCACGTTGGACAACATTGTGACGGCTACGACGAAATCCATGGAGGCTATGGGTTTGGTACTAGAAATGAGGAAGGCTCCAGAATCCTGGAATTCTGTGATGCAAATAACCTAACTATCTGTAACACTAACTTCAAAAAACGTGACAATCACCTGATCACCTATAGATCCGGGGAACACACAAGCCAGGTAGATTATATCCTTACCAGAAGACGTGACAGAGTGTCTGTTGTTAACACTAAATCCCTCCCCCATGAAGAATGCACCTCCCAACATAGACTGATAATTAGCGACCTCATAGTCAGGACGAGACGTACTCGACAACAGAAGAGGACTATCCTCAGGAGGAAAATATGGAAGTTAAAGGACCCCACAGCCAGGAATAAATTTCAAAGCATATTACTTGATGCTTTCGACAGTAAGGAAGAACATTTAGAGTCGGACAATATAGAGGGAGAGTGGGAATTTCTGAAAGCAAACCTGCTGTTGGCGACAGACGAGGTCTGTGGCTGGAGCAGGCCTGTAGGCAGGAGGAGAGTAACATGGTGGTGGAACAGTAAGGTGGAGGGGTCAATTAAGGCCAAAAAGCAGGCTTGGAAAGTATGGCGGGATGGGGGAAGTAGAGAGGACTATCAAGTGGCCAGGAGGGAAGCTAGGAGACAAGTGTACTTAGCAAGAAGGGAAGCTGAGGAAAGAAAGTTCAAGCATGTTCTACAACGCGATGACCAAAAACGTGAGGTGTTCAGGATTGCTAGGCAATGCCAGGAGGGAAGCTAGGAGACAAGTGTACTTAGCAAGAAGGGAAGCTGAGGAAAGAAAGTTCAAGCATGTTCTACAACGCGATGACCAAAAACGTGAGGTGTTCAGGATTGCTAGGCAATGCGTCAAGGAAAACCGTGATATTGTCGGGGAGAAGTGTGTACTAAACGACGATGGCACACTTGCCATCACCGACGCTGATAAGAAGGTAGCTTGGAAGTGTCACTATGAAAGGCTTCTAAATGAGGAGAATAATTGGGAGAAAGGCAGTCTCCCCCATATCGACCCAATAGAGGGACCAGCAGTGTTAGTCGAGGGGAGTATAATAAGTAAGGCAATCAAGGATATGAAGACTGGTAAGGCGGCTGGGCCTTCGGAAATAGTTGCTGAGATGCTGAAGGCATCTGGCACGGTGGGACACACCATGGTCACCCGCATAGTTAACCAAGTCGTACAAAACGGGGTTGTTCCGAAGGACTGGCATAGCAGCATCATCGTTAACTGTTATAAGGGTAAAGGAGACGCCCTAGATAGGAGTAACTATAGAGGCATTAAATTAATCGACCAGGTCATGAAGGTCACGGAAAGAGTAATAGCGCAACTAATCAGAGAGAGAATTGACCTAGATGAAATGCAGTTCGGGTTTGTGTCAGGCAAAAGTACCACAGACGCTCTTTTCATAGTACGACAACTACAAGAGAAGTACCTAGCTAAAGGTAAACCCCTCTACTTAGCTTTTGTCGACTTGGAGAAAGCCTTCGACAGAGTCCCCCGCTCCATTATCTGGTGGGCTCTTAGAAAACTAGGCGTTGACGAATGGCTTGTGAGGGCTATACAAGCCATGTATAAAGAAACAGTCAGCAAGGTTAGAATTAACAACGAATATAGTGAAGAGTTTAGCGTAAAAGTCGGCGTCCATCAGGGCTCTGTTCTCAGTCCACTACTATTTATTATTGCCCTTCAGGCCATAACAGAGGAGTTCAAGACAGGCTGCCCATGGGAACTCCTATACGCAGACGACCTGACACTCATAGCGGAATCAATGGCCGAGCTAGAGAAGAAATTCCAAACATGGAAGCACGGCCTAGAGTCAAAAGGACTTAAAATTAACCTGGCTAAGACCAAAGTACTAGTTTGTAGGAAAGAAAACAAGGCGGCGGTCCCTTCTGGGAAATGGTCGTGCTCGGTGTGTAGGAAAGGCGTAGGTAGAAACTCCATTTTATGTCCTAAATGCAAAGTATGGGTGCATAAAAGATGTAGTGGGATCACAGGTAGGCTAACTAAGAACATAGATTTTACATGTGGCCGGTGCTCTGGTGCAATAAGTAGCAGCAAGTGCCCACAAACTACTAGCTCTTTCAATTGCGCAGAGGGTTCTATAGAAATAGTGGACAGCTTCCGTTACCTGGGCGATAAAATCAGCAGTGGGGGAGGGTGCTCTGAAAGTACTGTAGCTAGAGTCAGAACTGGTTGGAAAAAGTTCAGAGAGCTTATACCACTATTAGCTGCTAAAGGGTTCTCACTAAAAATGAAAGGCAGGTTGTACGATGCCTGCATACGAACAGCAATGCTGCATGGCAGTGAGACCTGGGCATTGTGTGCAGAGGATATACGCAGACTAGAGAGGAACGAAGCTTGCATGCTCCGCTGGATGTGTAACAGTAATATACGTGAACGGCAAAGCATAAACGAACTAAGGAATAAATTAGAGATAAGAGGGATCAGATGTTGTTTACTCGAGAGAAGGCTACGTTGGTATGGACACGTGATGCGCATGAAAGTCGATAGCTGTATAACAAAGTGCAGGGCAATAAAGATAGACGGTAGTCACGGAATAGGCAGACCTAGAAAAACCTGGGACGAGCTGATAAACTCCGACATCACACACTTACACCTCTCCAAGACAATGTCACTGGACCGAGACCTTTGGCGGTACTCAGTAACAGAGAAGACCCGCCTTACCTAAATATATAGTAAAACCTACTCCAGCCAGTAGGCATCTCTAACAAATACACCCCGTCCCACCACCCCCACCCGATCCACACCACCCCGTTCTATGTAAAGTTATGTTGGTGCCGCGCCATCGAGGCCGAAACAAATGAGATCGTGTAGGTGTCACGACAAAAAAACACACAGTCCACGCTGTAATGTGGCCGTGTAGGCAACACGGTAAAAACCTCCCAGACCCACACTGTAAATGTGGTTGGTGTTAGGAAGGGCATCCAACTGTAGAAAACCTGCCAGACAGTCCTATGCGAGCAAGACAATCACTCTTGCCTCAAGTGGGACTACCCCCGTCCAAACCCATGCAAGCGTGGAACACGGACGTTAAACGCTGATGATGATGATGATGATGATATAAACCTGTCAACTCTCCCTGTTGGCCGGGGAGACCTCTCACCCACTTTGGGGTGGGTGAGAGATGTCTTCTCTTGTGAAAATGGCTATAGCTTAGCTTTCATTATGTAAAATCTCTCCATTTTGCCTCATTTCTCCCCCGTTTTGATGCCCTTTTTTTGGCTGGTCTGTCATCATCATCATCATCATTTTACGTCTGCTTTTCCCTGCGGGGGTAACCACAGTAAGTAAGGTACTCAATACAAAGCAAAGTATAAATATTTAATATAGAAAGGCTTCTACAGGACTAGAACTGTTTCATTCGGTAGAAATCATCAGGAAGCAGCTGTCCAAGTAATGTGGTGGTATTTATATCTTTTCTGGTGGTGGGAGAGGGTGGAGATTGGGATGGGTGGAGGTCATTTGTTGATGGGTTTAAAGAATTTTAAAGAATTCCCTTTTCTTTAAACCCATCAACAAATGACCTCCACCCATCCCAATCTCCACCCTCTCCCACCACCAGAAAAGATATAAATACCACCACATTACTTGGACAGCTGCTTCCTGATGATTTCTACCGAATGAAACAGTTCTAGTTCTGTAGAAGCCTTTCTATATTGAATATATATATATATAGACGCTTGGCTTAGTGGTTTGAGCATTGGGCTTGCAATCGAAAGGTTGTGAGTTCAATTCTCGGACCGGGTGATGTGTTGTTTCCTTGAGCAAGACACATTATTTCACATTGCTCCAGTTTACTCAGCTGTAGAAATGAGATGGTAGGGACTGGGGTCCCTATCATTCCACTGCAAAGTGGTCGTGGAGGTGTCACGACAAAAATGCACCCAGCCCACACTGTAAATTGGACGTGGAGGTGCCACGAAAAAAAATCACCCACCACTCACTGTAAATGAGGTTGGTGTTAGGAAGGGCATCCAGCTGTAGAAATCAAGCCAGAATCAGTTCCCGTATGAGCAAGCCAAGGTCAGTCGGCCGGACACTGCCCACAACAGGACAATCTGTCTAACCCATGCTAGCATGAAAGAACGGACATAAAACAGTGATGATGATGTTGACGATGATATATATATACACATATATAATAATAATAATAATAATAATGAAATTATTGTGTACAGTGCTCAGGTGCACTACAACTCATCAAAGGTGCATGTATAGTACATAGAATAATGTACAAATGTCAGGAAAATGAACAGTGTATGAGTCATGATATAATAACAATAACAATAATGAAATATTGTGTACAGTGCCCAGGTGCACCACAACTCATCAAAAAAGTGCATGTACAGTACATAGGGCAATGCACAAACATCAGTAAAATGAACAGTGCACGAGTCATGATACACACATGTTTGCATGTGTATGGAAGGGGTACATCAGGTGTAGTTTTGGCGTATTTCGGGAAGCATATATGTGTCTGTAAGTACTTTTTTCACACACCAACATACATGCACTACATTACCTATATTAGTTGTATTTATTATATGTATATATAGTTGTGAGGTTCCTAGCAGTTGTTAGTTGTATTTATTATATGTATATATAGTTGTGAGGTTCCTAGCAGTTGTTAGTTGTATTTATTATATGTATTTATAGTTGTGAGGTTCCTAACAGTTGTTAGTTGTATTTATTATATGTATTTATAGTTGTGGGGTTCCTAGCAGTTGTTAGTTGTATTTATTATATGTATATATAGTTGTGTGGTTCCTAGCAGTTGTTAGTTGTATTTATTATATGTATATATAGTTGTGAGGTTCCTAGCTGTTGTTAGTTGTATTTATTATCATCATCATCATCATCATCATCAGGTTTAGCGTCCGTGTTCCACGCTTGCATGGGTTTGGACGGGGGTTTTCCCACTTGCGGCAAGAGTGGTTGTCTTGCTCGCATAGGACTGTCTGGCGGGTTTTCTACAGTTGGATGCCCTTCCTAACACCAACCACATTTACAGTGTGGGGCTGGGAGGTTTTTACCGTGTTGCCTACACGGCCACATTACAGCGTGGACTGTCTGGCGGGTTTTCTACAGCTGGATGCCCTTCCTAACACCAACCACATTTACAGTGTGGGGCTGGGAGGTTTTTACCGTGTTGCCTACACGGCCACATTTACAGCGTGGACTGTGTGTTTTTTGTCGTGACACCTACATGATCTCATTTGTTTCGGCCTGGATGTTGTGGGACCAACATAACTTTACATTGAAAGGGGCGGTGTGGGTGGGGTGGAGGTGGTGGGACGGGGGTGTGTTTTGATAGAGATGCCTACTGACTGTAGTAGGTTTTTACTTTGTATTTAGGTAAGGCGGGTCTTCTCTATTACTGAGTACCGCCAAAGGTCTCGGTCCAGTGACATTGTCTTGGAGAGGTGTAAGCGTGTGAGGTCGGAATTTATCAGCTCGTCCCATGTTTTTCTGGGTCTGCCTACTCCGTGGCTACCGTCTATCTTTATTGCCCTGCACTTTGTTATACAGCTGTCGTCTTTCATGCGCATCACGTGACCGTACCAACGTAGCCTTCTCTCAAGTAAACAACATCTGATCCCTCTTATTTCTAATTTTTTCCTTAGTTCGTTTATGCTTTGCCGTTCACGTATATTACTATTGCACATCCAGCGGAGCATGCAAGCTTCGTTTATTATATGTATGGTGTTATGTATTATATGTATTTATAGTTGTGAGGTTCCTAGCAGTTGTTAGTTGTATTTATTATATGTAGATATAGTTGTGAGGTTCCTAGCAGTTGTTAGTTGTATATATAGTTGTGTTTATATTTGTGTTTATATTTCCATTCTGAAGAATTCTCAACAATTTCTGATGTTATTTATACAACTGTGATAAACAGGTATACAGAAAAGAAAAAAAAAAAATGTTCATCACTTCGCCCTGGTTCTCATCTATCAATTTCACCAAAGTAAACCTGATACACTGAGCAGATTCCTGGGAATTTTCCACCCTAGGTCAGCTCAACAATATACACCTCTTCCTCCTAATTGTACGCCCCATTCTCCTAAATGAAATAATTTCAACTTACAGTTTGGTAAGTTGACGAACCTAGGTTTTTACACTTCTTGCTCTGACCAAACTACTAAAATTACTAAACTTGCAGCATTTACTACTACACAGTCCGCACTCACCCACACCAAATCATGTGACTGGTCATAACACCATACAACCCTCTCCACTACTACATGGCAAAGATGTTTAATGATTCATTATTGGATCACTAGGACCTATTTTATATTTAATCTAAATATAACTGTAATGGGTTAGTAATCCTCCTCACCTATGTCTGCTCCCTAGTAGACCTTAACAATAGAGCCGGCTCTATGATGATCCTGTCCCGCCTTCTAAGCACATGTTGATTTTACTTAATCTATATTCTAAAGATATTTATAATAAATATCGATTATTTATTGTCCAATGTAGAAAATTATATTTATGGAATATATCATGTAAATACAGTACTGCATATATTGTACTACATATATCTACACACGAATGTCTACATTTCACAAAATAGAGTACCAGTAAAATATTCAGAAAATAGTACAGCTCCCATAACTTTCGGAAACATTTTTTCACGCTCAGAGTTGCTGAAGCATGGAACAAACTCCCTGCATCAGTTGTTAGCTGTCGAGACACTGCATCCTTTAAAACCTCCATGGAACAAACTACCTACATCAGTTGTTAGTTGTCGAGACACTGCATCCTTTAAAACCTCCATGGAACAAACTACCTACATCAGTTGTTAGCTGTCGAGACACTGCATCCTTTAAAACCTCCATGGAACAAACTACCTACATCAGTTGTTAGCTGTCGAGATACTGTATCCTTCAAAACCTCCATGATTCCTGTGATTCGCCAACACTACACCTAATATTCCCCCTCCATACACACGCACACATGTATATCATGACTCATGCACTATTCACTTCCCTGACATTTCTATATTATTCTATGTACTATAAATGCACCTTTGATGAGTTATAGTGAACCTGAGCACTGTACACAATAATTTCATTATTATAATATTCGGGTTGATATGATTGATTTTCCCCACCAACAAAACTTGTGCCTAAATTAGAAATTATAATCTGAGTTTGGGTTCAAACTCTACTGAGGTAAATTTACTTTTCATCCTCCTGGGGTCGATAAATTATGAAGCTGAAGAAGAATGTCATGAGTATCCACTTTGAGGATGTGGTGGAGATAAAGGAGGCTGTGACAAGTGCCCTGGACACCTTCACTTTGGAGTACTACAACAAGACCTTCCAGAAGTGACTGTAGCACTACTAGGTCGTTGAAGTTGGACAATCCTACTTTGAGGGAGACTAGAGTTTTGTGTTGATCTGAGATAAATGTCTCTAAACTTCTTGGTTGTACTGCGTACCAGTCAAATACTGTGTGTGTGTGACAGCTCACACCTATGGAGGTTTAGCTGGCCTCCTCCAAGGTATATCTCATTGGCGGTGTCTTGGGTAATTTAATGATAGGGACCCCAGTCCTATCATCTCATTTCTACAGGTGAGTAAACTGGAGCAATGTGAAATAAAGTGTCTTGCTCAAGGAAACAACACATCACCCGGTCTGAGAATTAAATTCATAATCTTTCGATTGCAAGGCCAATGCTCTAACCACTGAGCCATGCGCCTTCACAGTCAAATGCTGGGGCAATTTAATCTACTTATACCATCACCCAAATAACTGGCCTTTGTGCCTACATCAGAAATTATTATTATTAGTCTAATAACGGTGGTGGATTCACAGTATCGATAGAGCATCAGATGACATGCTGTGTAGCATCGAGTTACGGCCCTTTACGTTCTGGGTTCAAATCCAGCAGAGGTTAACTTTGCTTTTCGTCCTTACGGCTGTCGATAAAATAAAGTACAAGTAATGCACTGGAGTCGCCCCAAAAATTCCCTGTTGTAACTTCTGTCTTGTGTACCAGGATATGTAAATATAGATTTGAAGTGTGGAAATGTTGGTATTTATCAAGAAAGAAACAAACAAAACTAAGCCACATTCTCCAAATCCAGCCGATCAGTGGTACAGTGAAGATTTATAATAATAATAATGAAATTATTGTGTAAAGTGTTCAGGTGCACTACAACTCGTCAAAGGTGTATGTATAGTACATAGAATAATACACAAATGTCAGGGAAGTGAATAGTGTATGAGTCATAGTATACATGTGTGAATGTGTATGGAGGGGAAACATTAACTGTAGTGTTGGCGGATCTCGGGAAGCATGGAGGCCTTAAAGGATGCAGTGTCTCGACAGCTAACAACTGATGCAGGTAGTTTGTTCCATGCTTCAGCAACTCTGAGCGTGAAAAAATCTTTCCGAAAGTCATGGGAACCATGCTGTTTTCTGACTTTGTGGGCATGTCCACGTGTGTTAGACACATGGAAATCAAAAAGGTACTCAGGGTTGTTGTTGGCAACATGGTTAACAATTTTGTGGGTGTTTACCAAGTCAGTTGCCAGGCGTCGGAGCTTCAATGTATCCATGCCCAGGGAAGCAAGGCGCTCAGAGTATGGTAGATGCCTGATGGAGGGTATTCGCTTGGTTGCACGTCTCTGAACAGTTTCCAGGTGGTCAATGTTCTGAGCAAGATAGGGGTTCCAGACTGGTGATGCAAATTCTAAGTGTGGCCGCACCATAGCCATGTACAGCCTTAAATAGATATCTGGAGAGCGGCTGACAAAGGTTTTGCTGAGTGATGCTAAGACACCCTCGGCCCTCTTGACAATTTTAGAGATGTGCTTCGTCCAACGCAAATCGCTGCTGACCGTAATGCCCAGGTCACGTTCACAAGAAGACTTCTTGATATTAGTGCTGTAGAGGGAGTATGTGGACGCTGGGTTTTTACTCCCAAAATGCATGGCGGTGCACTTGTCCACAGCTAGCTTGAGTTGCCAGTCTGAGATCCATTGTTGCATTGTGTCCAGGTCAGACTGCAAGCAAGATCTATAGTGTTCAGGATCTGTCCTTTTTATCTCAAGTACAGCTTGATGTCATCTGCGTACTTTAGTACATTGGAATTCTTTAAGTTGGCATCTATGTCATTAATATATGCCACAAACAAGGGGGCCAAGAACAGATCACTGTGGTACACCAGATGACATCTCATATGGTGAGGAATGCTGTCCCAGAACCGTGACTACCTCTCTTCGACTGAGAATGAAGGACTTCAACCAGTTAAAAAGATCATCCTTCACACCCATTGCAGAGAGTTTTGCCATAAGCCTTTTGTGTGGCACAGAATTGAAGGCTTTCGCAAAGTCAAGGTAAACAACATCCACCCATGAGCCGCCATCAGTGATCCGGGTGATGTCCTCAAGAAACTCTATAAGTTGATCACAGCAGCTGGAGTTGGGGATAAATCCAAATTGCGAGGGCTGGATAAGACTGTCAGAGCTCCAGAAGTTCCAAAGTGTTTCTCTGACACAGGATTCCATCAGTTTGGCGATGCAACTAGTAAGACTGACTGGACGATAGTTCACAGGTGATGTGCGGTCACCCTTTTTGAACAGAGGAATGACACTGGCAGTTTTCCACTGTTCTGGAGTAGCACTGTTGTTCAGACAGAATTGGAAGAAGCGTGATAACTGGTGCAGAAGGAAGTACTTACCACGTTTAAGAAGCAGGTACGTAACACCATCAAGACCAGGAGAGGCATGGTTGCGTTTATTTTTTAGGTGACGTCGCAGCATTGCAGGTGTAAATTCCATGGTTGTAATAGAGTCCAGTGTCATAGGTGGTGGAGATGGTACACTCTGGTTTTCAATAGTGAAAATGCCTGCATAGCATTCAGTAATGAGCTCTGCGCATTCCTTGGGGTCGTCAGTAACCTGGCTTGTGTGGGGATTGCGAAGAGGACCAACTGGAGAGTGAGGCCTCTGCTTTGAGTGAACATACTTCCAGAACACCTTAATGTCAGGGCTGGTTGCTATGCGCTGCTCAAATTGAAGCACTGCCTTTTTTGTCACCTGTTTGAGGTTGTTGGACGATCTATTTCGCCTCTTCCCATTAATGTCTGATTTGTGAAGTTTGTACTCACGTTCAGCATTGTGCCGTTCTTTTCTAGCAAGACGGACTGCTGCAGTCTCCCAGATTGCACTTTTGGGATGTTTTTTCCGCTTACGTGGCACCGATGCTGCACATGCTGTCCATATTGAGCTCAGGATGTTCTGGAGTACAGTGTTGACATCTCCAGAGTCGTAGAACTCAAGCCAGTTTGGCCGTTGCAACTCAGTGCAGTAACAGTTCCAGTGTGCTTTAGTCCAGTCAAAGTGAACAGTTTGGAGATGGTTGTGGTTCTTGTTACTGCCCATGAGGGATAGATTGGCAATGATCATAGCATGATCAGAGTCACCTAAAGGTTCCTTAGCAGTAACACTAATGACCGTTTCAGGAGTAGTGGTGAAGAGTAGGTTCAAAGTGTTGTCACCTCTTGTTGGGGAGGTGACCACTTGGGACCAACTTGAGTCCAGCACTAGCTCAAGGAAGTCATTTGCACTTGGCGGCCAACGAAAGGTTTCCCAGTCAATCTCAGGGTGATTGAAGTCCCCTGCAATAAAAACATAAGTGGCTGTCTTCCTGGCAGCAGCTCTGAGGATATCACAAAGTTGAGTGTTCTGATGGTAATTTGGGGGATGGTAAACGACTCCAAGTAGCAGTGTTGACATGGTCATACGTATATCGCAGAAAAAAACTTCCTGCTGTGATTGGTTCAAATCAACACAAGGAATTGCCGACAGATTTGACCGAACGTAGACCATTACACCACCACCACGACGATTAATGCGGTCTTTACGAAACAGGTTGTAGCCAGTCAAGGGATATGCCCAAGTTTCCGTGACTGTAATGAAGTCAGAGTTGATACTTTTGACGTAGGAGTCAAAAAGATGAATCTTATTGCATAGACTACGTGCGTTCAAGGACAACAATTTGTACCTTGATTCTAGTCTATGATTATATGCAAGGGATGGCAGGTTGTTCTGATTTAGTTTCCCAGAGTTTTTTCTGTTTCTTTATTGTCAGTTGTTGTGGGTACAGTGTTTTAAGACCAGCTGGTGTCTCTTTTCCATGTTTCGCCAGCCTTAACAAACTTTCATCTCGTAGGCTGAAGCTTTCATGTTCTGCCGAGCTGCAGTTTAAGGAAGCTGCAGCACGCAACTTTGGGTGGACATCAGGTGGAAGACCAGGGCGTGTTCGGAAAGCAATCCGACTTTCACGCCTATCTTTATCAGAGACTACAAGGTATGAATGTGCCTCAGTTGAGTTTGAAAACGACAGTCTAATTAGCCTGGGTTTCGGGCCTGGTCGGCCAAGGCGTAGAGCACCCTTTGCGGGAGCACAGCCCAAGTCTTTGGATGAACTGACAGCAAATGCCTGAAGATCAACTATGTCTTCTGGTACACCAATGGCAATCACTTCGTGGTTTGCAGATTCAGTGGCATTCTCAATGCGTCTAGGTTCAACATGAGGTACACGGAGATTTTTTAACAAGGCACTCCGGTAAGCTCCCTCATTGTGGGGTTCTACACGAACGCTTGATTTTATTCCCGCTATTTCTTGGCTTAAAGCGGAAATCATTTGTCGTATTTCCTCAAACTCCGTATTGACGGTCGGTTTTTGTTGTTGTTCTTCTCCCTCAACAGGCATGGTAGGAGAAGACACAGTCGTCGGTTGTTGTTGTTGAAAAGTAACGGGTGAGGAAGACATGGGTTGCTGTTGTTGATGAAGTCCTTCAACGGGGGTAGTAGCAGAAGCTACGGTCGTTGGTTTTTGCTGTTGTTCAGGAACAATGGTAGAGGAAGACACGATCCTCGGTTTTTGTTGTTGTTGTTCGGGAACAATGGTAGAAGACATGATCTTCGGTTTTTGTTGTTGTTGTTGATCCGCAGCAATGGGAGAGGCAGGCATACAGTCCAGGCACTGAAAGGACCAGTTGGATTTGTAAGACATTACAAATATTCTACCTTTGTACTTCTTGGAATCAATATTCGTACACAGCTACATGTGTGCATACCACACACACACAGCCATAAATACACTTATGTTAAATATGGTGAATGCTTCTATCAAATTCTAGATTATACATTAGAACAGTAGTCCCTAACCTTTTGTGCCCCATGGCCCACCTCAACATCTCAAACATTGTTATACCACACTTTTATATAAAGACAGCAATGATCAACTATAAAGTGTAAACAAATTGGCGTATGGGTGATGCCAGATGTACAATAACATGTGTGGAGGAGGTGAGACAGGAGTTTCCAACCATTTCTTCCAAAGTTGCCTTGGTGTAAAGTAATTAGGTAAAACCTGAAGTTTGCGCTTATTAACATCATTTTCAAATTGCTCCCGTGGTGCGTGCGCCCCACGTAAGGAATCACTGCATTTGGGGGAGGTGGGGGCGATGTTGAAAACAAGAAACATTAAACAAGGGAAACAACTCCGGCAATTCATTTTAAAGTATTTTGGAATATTTTCAGCCAACACTGTAGGGTGGACCTTATTGTTATCTCAAGCGGGAACCTAATAGACATGTTTAGATTTTGTTAATTCACGCCAGTTATCGAGTGTGCTTAGCGTTAGGGTTATCGTTAAGATTAGAGTTGAGCTTATGTTAAGGTTTAGGGCTAGGTTTAGGGTTGGTTAGGGTTAAGATTGGAGTTAGGGTTTAGGGTTATCGTTAAGGTTACGTTTAGGGTAAGGGTTAGGTTAAGTTTAGAGTTAGGCTTAGGGTTTTGGTTAAGGTTAAGATTAGGGCTAGGTTTAGGGTCTGAGTTAAATTTGAGTTAAGGCTAGGTTTAGGGTTTGGTTTAAGGTTAGAGTTAAGTATAGGGTTAAGGTTAGAGTAAGGTTTAGGATTAGGGTCATAAGTTCCATTCTAGACTGCCTTTATTTCACGTCGCTTCAATCCGCTCAATAAGTTGAGTCTGTAATCCAAAGGACCAGCTTCGTCCCACAGAGTATCACGCCGAATCTCCCTGAGAATTACGTTATGGGTACGTGTCTGTAGAACACTCAATCATACATTAATATCATGGCTGTTCTGTTGATGGAACAACAATATACAGGGTAATGGGTGAGGCACAAGTCCGGGCAAGGTTGTTTGTGGAAGACAAGCAGTCGCCCATGTATACGAGTCTTTCTACGCCACTGATGTTGTCCAAGAGAAAGGCAATGGCTGATACAGCTTGACAATAGTGACATCACAACTCATTTCTACACTATATATAAACTATATACAATGTGGTCCAAAGGAAAGGCAATGGCTGATACAGTTTGATGTCGCAACTGATTTCTACAGCTGAGTGAAGTTGAGCGACGTGAAATAAAGTGTCTTGCTCAAAGACACAACACATCACCCAGCCAGTGAATCGAACTCACAACCGCACGATTACAAACCCAGCGCTCTAATCACTAAGCCAGGCGCCTTCATTATAACAATAATAACAGTTTGTGTTGTATTGAGTTGTGTCCCTTTAATTTCTGATTTAGAACGCAACAGGGTCGGGATTGTCTTTCATAGTTCCGAGGTTGATAAATTAAATAAAAGAGAAACAATTAATTGACAACAATTTTTAGAACTCGTGTCAAATGTTTAGACAACAATAAATTTCGTTAAAAAAAAACATTCCCTGTAAATATTCAGTGATAAAAAAAAAACTTTGCTACCGGAAGTAAGGCCTCTGGTCGATAATAAACGAATCCCGCTTTTAAATATCATTGAATAATGTTTTTTTCTTAAACAACTTTAATTATTTCTAATTAGCTTTTTAGTATTCTCTACATTAAATATTCTAAAAATAAATTCTAAAACTAAATTAACCTTTAGCAAAAAAATAATAATAATCTCATTAAGAAAGTGACGTCAGAGTGTGGCGGTGCATTTAAATTTTATGTTTGGCGGTTCTGTTGAGGTACGTTTATTATTTTAATTTCACAAATATAATAATAATATATATCTACTTAATTATGGAAATTATATTGATAGTTATGGCCCAGTATTGGCAATGGCCCTGATTTATTTAATTGTAGGAGTCCAGGATAAATGGGATATTTACGTTTTAATGATAGTTTACATAAGAGAAACCCTATAGTCTATGTTGGCGTGTGGAGGTCATTGAAGGTGACAATGATACTTTAATAATTATTTCTATGATACCATTTCTTAAATGTTCAACATATATGTAAATATGACTTACAGAATTAAATTAATTCGTAACTTTGGGGAAATAACCGTAAATTTTGTGAAAAACTCTCAGACTAAAACAGCGAGGGACCCCCATCGCTTCTTTTATTTTAATTAGTCGTTCCCGACTTATTTGGTAATTAAATTAGTTGAAAAGATGTGGAAAGACCCACGAAAAAAATTCCCAGCAGAGAAAACTGGGAAATATTTACAATTATGGCTAAAAGCCATATGTGTATGTTTATGTGTGTAAATTTTAAAGTTACAGACAGATATATCATCATCATCACCGTTTTACATCCGTTCTTCCACGCTAGCATGGGTTAGACGGGTTGTCCTGTTGTGGGCAGTGTCTGGTCGTCTGACCATGCCTTGCTCATACAAGAACTGATTCTGGCTTGATTTCTACAGCTGGATGCCCTTCCTAACACCAACCTCATTTACAGTGACTGATGGGTGCTTTTTCGTGGCGCCTACATGTACACTTTACAGTGTGGGCTGTGTGCTTTTTTGCCGAGGCACCTCCGCGACCACTTTGCAGTGGGAGGGTGTGGGGGCATATTGTCTATATGCTTCAGCTTGTACCCATGGGAGGTCGGGTACTCTGTATTACTGCGTGACGCCAGAGATCACGGTCGTGTGTCATTGTCTTTGAGATGTGTACTTGGGTAAGGTCGGCTTTTATCACCTCATCCCAGGTCTTCTTGGGTCTCCCACTCCGCGGTTTCCATTGACTTCTAGTGCTGTGCACCTTTCCATGCAGCTGTCATCCTTCATATGCATCACATGTCCGTACCAACGCAACCGCCTCTCCTGCACACAGCATTTGATTTCTCTTATGCTCAGTCTCTCTCAGTCTGCCTTTCATTTTGAGGGAGAAGCTTTTTGCAGCTAGCAGTGGTAGTAGTTCCCTAAACTTCTTCCATCCCGTTCTTACCCTAGTTATTGTACTTTCTGAACACCCACCTCCACTGCTAATTCGGTCACCTAGGTAGCAGAAGCTGTCTACTGTTTCTACAGAGCCCTCCCAGAGATTGGTGGTACTTGTTTCCTGTGGCTGTTTGCTGCTTGCTGTCTCATCACAGCTGCTGCATGTGAAGCCTACATTCTTAATTAAGCTTCCTGAGATCCCGCTACATCTCTTGTGTACCCATTGTTTGCATTTGGGGCAGAGAATGGAGTTCCTACCTACACCTTTCCTACATACTGAGCAAGGCCATTTCCCTGAGGGGATCTGGGTTCTGTTTTCTCGTCTACTTACAAGGACCTTAGTCTTTGTGATGTTGACTTTGAGACCCTTTCTTTCTAGTCCCTGCTTCCAAGTTTGGAATTTTTTCTCTAGTTCTACCATTGATTCAGCTATAAGTGCGAGGTCACCTGCATACAGGAGTTCCCATGGGCATCCGGTCTTAAACTCCTCTGTTATTGCCTGCAGGACTATGATGAACAGGAGAGGGCGAATAACAGAGCCCTGGTGGACACCAACCTGTACGCTAAATTCCTCGCTATACTCATTGCTAATCCTAACTTTGCTGACTGCTCCCCTATACATGGCTTGTACAGCTTTCACAAGCCATTCATATACTCCTAGTTTTCTAAGAGCCCACCAGATTACATCACGTGGAACTCTGTCAAAGGCTTTCTCAAGATCGACGAATGCCAGTTAGAGTGGCTTACTTTTAGCTAGGTACTTTTCCTGTAACTGCCTCACAAGGAAGAGGGCATCAGTGGTGCCTCTTCCTGGTACAAACCCAAATTGCATCTCATCTAGTTTCACCCGGTCCCTAATCAACTGTGTTATAACTCTTTCTGTTACTTTTATGACCTGGTCCATCAGCTTTATACCTCTATAGTTTCCTCTATCTAGTGCATCACCTTTACCTTTGTAGCAGTTGACAATGATGCTACTGCACCAATCTTTTGGTATGACACCTTCTAGTATTACCTGGTTAACAATACGTGTGGTTATAGTGTGACCTACAGACCCAGATTTTTTCAGCATCTCGGCAGCTATACCCGATGGACCGGTTGCCTTCCCCATCTTCATATCTTTGATTGCCTTACTTACTACGCTGCTGCTGACTTGTACTGCTGGCCCCTCTATAGGGTCTACTTTGGGTAGGGTCTCTTCTCCTCATTTAGTAATCTATCATAATGGCTCTTCCATGCATCTTTCTTCTCAGCACTTCGGATACACTTCTTTATCATTCCGGATACACTTCTCTCTGACACACTGCCTCGCAATCTTGAACACCTCCTGTTTCTGGTCCTCACGTTGCAAAACATGCTTGAATTTTCTATCCTCTGCTTCCCTCCCAGCTAAGTATACTTGTCGCCTAGCTTCCCTCTTGGTCTCTATGTAATGTACCCTGCTCCCCCCGTTCTACCATTCTTTTCATGCTTGTCTCTTGGCCTTAACTGCCTGATCTATCTTATTGTTCCACCACCAAGTCACTCTCCTCCTGCTTGTGGTCTTACTCCAGCCACAGACCTCATCCGTCGCCTCTAGTAAGTTATTTTTTAGGAACTCTCAGTGCTCTTCTACATTGAATGTCTCTATCTGTTCTTTACTGTCGTAGGCGTTGAGTAAAATATCTTTATATATATATATTTATTCTTTTTTTCAGCATAAATGGATCAATATTTATTACATAACTTACATGTGTTTCATTAATATGTAAACGATGAAAATATTGTTACGAAAGTAAACAGAGCATAGAAATAAATTTGCAGTAGAATAACATAACATGTTTTAAATACATAAATATCATTACAAATGCTTAGATAACATTATAAATTGCTCGAGATTCTTTGAGAGAGATATATTCTTTTGATGTTGCAATATTAAAGAAAATATAAAGGAAGGAGTGAACAACGGAACCAACACCAGAGCAAAAGACAGCAACCAGGGGTACCTGGCGACCCCTCTAATGAGTTTTGAGGCAAGCCAGCAGCGTTGCCTCGGATGATGGCGAGGCTAATGCGCTGGAATAACCAAGTACCCTCGCGAGATTCGCCAGTTACCTCTATTAGGCGAGCCGCCAGTGAAGAGAGCAACCTCGCACTCAGCGGCCCGACTCCCCCAAACGTCTCGAACACCACAGGCTGAAAAATGTAGTTGGCCGACAGATCAGAGTATTTGAGGGTCTTACTGCGCTCGACTGCAGAAGCTGTGGCTCTCGTTCTAACCGCAGCATCCAGGATGTGGGTTAGTAAGTGACTCCCAGACAAGGCACCTGCCTCTCGAACAGAGGCTCAGGGTAAGACCGTCAGGTCTTTTGCCGTCACTTGTATGTACAGATTAAAGTTTAAGCAAAGAATCACTGATTTCACCCTTTTACGGGATCTTCTGAAACTTTTATATATATTTGTGATGCTAAACTCTGCCAGTTGCAGACTGCACATCATGAGATATCTCGCTCCACAAAGTTCGATCACCAACAGCAGAGTTTAAAGAACAAAGATCAAGTCCAGTCTATGTATTGACATTGTCAAGCCATAGTTTTTGCTGCCGGCCTCTGCTTCTCTTACCAGCCACCCTTCCTTCCAGACATAATTTACTCACACCACGAGTTGATCTTTTTATATGACCGTATAGTTATAGTTCTGTTGACTTGACAATTGATGTAATTGGACTAAGTTTGGTAATGTTGAGCAGCTCACTGATACAGATACGGTCACTGAGCTGCTTGCCAGTCATAAGTCTTGTGATATGGTTCTGGAATATAGAGAGCTTCTGAAGTGACCTTGTCGTCCAATTAACACAGTCAAGACCATATAACACAACTGGTAGGATGTAAATATCGAAGATCTTAGCCTTCAAATGATAGGGAACTTGTTTTGATGTTAGTACTTCCTTGTTCTTGTTGAAAGTAACCCAACCTTGAGTGATGCGATATTGCGTAGCAGCCACCATTCCATTGTTGTTTGATGATAGTTTGTGACTGAGATATACAAACTCTGTAACTTGAGCAATTTGCTGGTTGTAGATTGTGAGTTGGAGATTAACATTGTTTTTATCAGTTGTTATAAACTCCGTTTTGGAGATGTTAATGTGTAAGCCAGCCTCCAGCAAATGTTTGGTCAGTACATTCAGAAAGTCTTGCAGGTCAGTTCTAGAGTAACTCATAATGACCAGATCGTCTGCATAGCTAAGATTTGATAGGATTTTACCTCCTATTTGATTGTCAGAGGAGCATTCTTCTTCAGTTTGGTAGATAAGTGCAGCTATAACTATACAGGAAAGAAGTGCTGATAGTATACCCCCCTGCTTAACTCCCGTCAAGGTGTCTATACAGCGTGGAGTTCCCAAATCTGTTTTGATATATGCTGTTGAGTTGGTGTTTCTTTCAGTAGGTTGATGTTAATTGAGGTTTTGTTTAAGAGTTGCCACAAGTTGGATAGTTTCATGGTGTCAAAAGCTTTTGTGAAGTCAATGAAGGTGATGTGCACAGGGTTGTTGAATTCTATTGATTTCTCAATGATTTGTTCAATAGTTAGGATCTGCTCTATGGTATCTCTTCCAGGTTGATACGCAGCTTGTGTTTCAGGAAATGCTGCAATTATACTCATGAAAAGCTTGTAAACGTGACTGAATAGTCTGATAGGACAATAGTTCCCACAATCAAGTCTGCTACTATTTTTCATCATCATCATCATCATTTAACGTCCATCTTCCACGCTAGCATGGGTTTAGACGGGAAGTGTCCCACGTGAGGCAAGATTGGTTGTCTTGCTCGTATATGACTGTCTGGCAGGTTTTCTACGGCTGGATGCCCTTCCTAACACCAACCACGTTTACAGTGTGGACTGGGAGGTTTTTACCGTGTTACCTACACGGCCACATTACAGCGTGGACTGTGTTTTTTTGTTGTGACACCTACATGACCTCATTTATTTAGGACTGGATGTTGTGGTACCAACATAACTTTACAGAGAAAGGGGTGGAGGAAAGGGTAGTGGGATTGGGGTGTATATTTGGTTAGGAGGTGCCTACTGACTGTAGGTTTCGCTTTGTACATAGGCAAGGCGGGTCTTCTGTATTACTGCGTAGCGCCAAAGATCATGGTCCAGTGACATTGTCTTAGAGAAGTGCAAGTGTGAAAGGTCGGAATTTATCAGATCGTCCCAGGTTTTTCTGGGTCTGCCTACTCCGTAGCTTCCATCTATTTTGATCGCCCTGCACTTTTTTATACAGCTGTCATCTTTCATGCGCATCACGTGACCATACCAACGTAGTCTTCTCTCAAGTAAACAGTATCTGATCCCTCTTATTCCAAATTTTTCACTTAGTTCATGTATGCTTTACCATTCGTGTATATTACTATTACACATCCAATGGAGCATGCAAGCTTCGTTCCTCTCCAGTTTGTGCAGATCCTCTGCACACAATGCCCATGTCTCGCTGCCATGTAACATTGCTGTTCGTATGCAGGCATCATACAGTCTGCCTTTCATTTTTAGAGAGAAACCTTTAGCGGCCAATAGTGCTATAAGCTCTGTGAACTTTTTCCATCCCTTTCTGACTCTAACTACTGTACTTTCAGAGCACCCTCCCCCACTGCTGATTTTGTCACCCAGGTAACGGAAGCTGTCCACTATTTCTATAGAACCATCTCTGCAATGGAATGAGTTAGTATTCTGTGGGCACTTGCTGCTACTTATTGCACCAGAGCACCGGCCACATATAAAATCTATGTTCTTAGTTAGTTTACCTGATTCCACTACATCTTTTATGCACCCATACTTTGCATTTGGGACATAAAATGGAGTTTCTGTCTACTCCTTTCCTACACACTGAGCATGGCCATTTCCCAGAGGGGACCAGTGCCCTATTTTCCTTCCTACATACTAGAACTTTAGTCTTAGACAAGTTAATGTTAAGGCCTTTTGATTCTAGGCCATGCTTCCAAGTTTGGAATTTCTTTAGTTCAGCCATTGATTCAGCTATGAGCGTTAGATCATCTGCGTATAGAAGTTCCCATGGGCAGCCGGTCTTGAACTCCTCTGTTATAGCCTGAAGGGCAATAATAAATAGGAGGTGGCTAAGGACAGAGCCCTGATGAACACCAACTTTTACGCTAAATTCTTCACTATATTCGTTGTTAATTCTAACCTTGCTGACTTTCTTTATACATGGCTTGTATAGCTCTCACAAGCCATTCATCAACACCTAGTTTTCTAAGAGCCCACCAGATAATGGCGTGGGGGACTCTGTCAAAGGCTTTCTCCAAGTCAACAAAAGCTAAGTATAGGGGTTTACTTTTAGCTAGGTACTTCTCCTGTAGTTGTCGTACAAGGAAAAGAGTGTCTGTGGTACTTTTACCTGACACAAACCCAAGCTGCATTTCGTCTAGATCAATTTGCTCTCTGATTAGTTGCGCTATAACTTTTTCTGTGACCTTCATGACCTGGTCGATTAATTTAATACCTCTATAGTTTCCTCTATCTAGTGCATCTCCTTTACCCTTGTAGCAGTTAATGATCATGCTGCTACGCCAGTCATTTGGTATGACCCCATTCTGTATGACTTGGTTTACTATCCGGGAGACCATAGTGTGTCCCACCGATCCAGATGCTTTCAACATTTCAGCAACTATCTCCGAAGACCCAGCTGCTTTGCCTGTCTTCATATCTTTGATTGCCTTACTTATTATACTATCTTCAACTTGAACCGCTGGTCCCTCTATTGGATCAATTTGGGGCAGACTTTCTTTTTCCCACTTATTCTTTAGTAGCCTCTCGTAGTGACGCTTCCAAGCTACCTTCTTATCAGTATCAGTGATGGCAAGTATACCACCATCATTACGGACACACTTTTCCCCGACAATATCACGGTTTTCCTTGACATATTGTCTAGCAATCCTGAACACCTCACATATTTGGTCCTCGCGTTGTAGAACATGCTTGAACTTTCTTTCCTCTGCTTCCCTTGCAAAGTACACTTGTCTCCTAGCTTCCCTCCTGGCCACTTGATAGTGTTCTCTACTTCCACCCTTCCCGCCATGCTTTCCAAGCTTGCTTTTTGGCCTTGATTGACTCCTCCACCTTACTGTTCCACCACCATGTTACTCTCCTCCTGCCTATAGGTCAGCTCCAGCCACAGATTTCATCTGGTGCCTTCAGCAGGTTAACTTTCAGGAATTCCCACTGTTCCTCTATATTGTACATCTCTAATTGCTCTTCCTTACTGTCAAAAACATCAAGTAGTATGCTTTTAAATTTGTTACTGGCTGTGGGGTCCTTTAACTTCCATATTCTTCTTCTCAGGGTAGTCCTCTTCTGTTGTCGAGTACGTCTAGTCCTGACTATGAGGTCACTAACTATGAGGCTATGTTGGGAGGTGCATTCTTTGCGGGGGAGGGATTTACAACCAACACTTTGTCACATCTTCTGGTAAGGATATAATCTATCTGACTGGCGTGGTCCCCTGATCTATAGGTGATCGTTTTTTGAAGTTTGTGTTACAGCTAGTTAGGTTATTTGCATCACAGAATTCCAGGATTCTGGAGCCTTCCTCATTTCTAGTATCAAACCCATAGCCTCCATGGATTCCGTCATAGCCGTCACAGTGTTGGCCAACATGACCATTTAGGTCGCCAGCAATAATTATGTAGTCACTGTCAGTTATTTGGGAGGTAGTGAGCATTAGCGACTCATAGAATCTGTCTTTTATAACGCCAGGCAGTTCAGATTGGGTGCGTAAGCAGATATTATTGTCACAGTAGTTCTATTTAGGACAAGTCTTATTTTAATTATTCTGTCGTTGACTCTGTTTATGTTGATTACCTTATCTACCCATTTTTCTGCTAACATAATTCTTACTCCACCCAGCCCATTTTCATTTCCCACCCAGAAAAGTTTATAACATCGTTTTTTACCCACAATGAATCTAGCAGACCCACCCCTCCACCTAGTCTCTTGGACGCAACAAGCATCAACTTCCTTACGTTCAAGCATCTCTACAACCTCGTTAGAGTGACCTTTTAAAGTGGCTACATTCATGGTACCAACTCTGAAGTTTTGGATTTCATTTGACGGGTGGCAGGGATGGGTTGGAGGTGTAGGAAGGGGTGAGGGTGATGGGGTTATGTTTGCCATCCGCGTCTGAAATAAAGTGGAATCCTTGCATTTTCGTCCGGCCACATGAGGTGAATTTATCTTTATCTTTGACATTGTCATTTGAGTGTCCAGATTCTTCGTACTCTCCAGGATTCCACAGTCCATCTAGCATATCAAAGGCAACCAGGTTTAAACTTAAGGAGTGAATAGCCGGGGCGGTGGTTTTGTGTAAGAGATTGGTAAGAGAGACGTATAAGCCGCTGAATTATGATTGGACCATCTAATAATGGTGGTGAGTGGGGGCGGGGGGAGGGATATGGGGAAGTTAACTAGAAGGTTATTTTTTTAAATCTAAACCTATAAACGAACATATAACAGTAATCACTGTTTAAATACAAGAAGGTTATTAAACGAACGTATAACAGTAATCAGAGTTTAAATATAAGATTTTTTTTGAGGGTCTGACAGAATTAACGAATAAAATTGAAAGCTTGGATTCTAAGTAAATGGACCGTGTAAAAACATAGAGAGAGACAAGAAAATGGCTTAAATACATCACATTTCTCAAACGTCCCTTCAACAGGGATGAAGATTCGAAGAATTCTGAAATTTTTTACGACCGACAGGTTCATTTTATACTTGCTAAGAGAGAGAGAGGGAGGCATGTAGGCTTATAGACAATGGGGGTACAGAGTAGAGGAGAAGAAGAAGGAAGAATGTTCCCCAAAAAGTTGGTTATTTTTTTTTTAATCTAAACCTATAAACGGACGTATAACAGTAATCAGTGTTTAAATACGAGAAGGTTATTAAACGAACGTACAACAGTAATCAGAGTTTAAATACAAGAAGATTGTTTTTGAGGGTCTGACAGAATTAACGAATAAAATAGCTTGGATTCTAAGTAAATGGACCATGTAAAACAGAGAAAGAGACAAGAAAATGGCTTAAATACAATTACATTTCTCAAACGTCCCTTCGGCAGGGATGAAGATTCAAAGGATGTAGAGTACAACTATCAATGCTTTCTTGAACATGTTTGGGCTTTTCCTGTAGTGATAATACAGTTAAAGAAATGTTGAAGTGCTTTGATAATTGGTTCACCTCCAGCTTTGATGAATTCTGAGTATATGTTGTCGAGTCCAGGGCTTTTACCTCGCTTCAAATTTTTGATGGCATGAGATATTTCGCTACCTAAGATAGATGGAATGGCATCTGATGTCGAATCATGAATGGTTGTTGGTTCTGAGTTACTGAAGTACAGCTCTTCATAGAATTTAACCCAGAGTTCAAGGATATCATCTTTGGAAGTAAGGATAATATCGTTTGAATCTTTAATGCCCCAGTTAAGATTTCTTGGTTTAGTCTTTAGTCTCTTCAGAACAGCATGATATAACCTGTTGGGTGGTAGGTTATTCAGCTCCTCAATGTTGTACATTTGCTTAAGTTTCTGATTGGTGACTTTAACTGCAAAATTGGGCAACTGAACGAATCATTCCCATCAAGTACTGGGAAATATACCACAGGTACATTTAACTCGAGAGACTAGCTTTTAGCCCAATTTTGTACGAGGAACAATATGCAGATCACCAACACAATATTTCAAAAGAAAAACCTCTTCACTTGGATATCACCAGACAGTATAACTAAGAATCAAATAGACTTTATAATAGCAAGAAAATCTTCAGCAAAACTAAGCATATTAGACAGCACTGCTCTTAACACTCCTGATATATCTGACCATCGTATGGTGGGCACGAGATTTCGCATCAACTTTGTTTGGCCACAAAGAACTAAAATACCTTCGAAAGTTAACTTAGATAAACTCTCGTGTAACGAAACAGCAAGCCTATTTAAACTCGAGTTGTAAAACTGCTTTTCAGCTTTGCAATCTGATGAAAATTCTGACAAGATTTATGATGCTATCTGCAGAGGCATAAAAGAGGTATCTGAAGAGATTTTACCTTTCCATCCCACAATGGATGTCACAACAAACAAAGAAAGCAATATCTGAAAAACATAGAATCAGAAGAGAATGTGGCCACACATCAGCCCAATATAGAATAGCAAAGGCTGAATAAAAAAAACTCATTAAATCAGACAAACTTAAGCAAATTTTATATATATATAATCCTTATCGAGCCCTCTTCAGATTTTAGTCTTCACATTTATTATTACTATATATATAAGGCACATGGCTTAGTGGTTAGAGCATTGGCCTTGCAATCTAAAGGTTGTGAGTTCAATTCTCAGACTGGGTGATGTGTTGTTTCCTTGAGCAAGATACTTTATTTCACATTGCTCCAGTTTACTCAGCTGTAGAAATGAGATGATAGGACTGGGGTCCCTATCATTCCACTGCAAAGTGGTCGTGGAGGTGCCACGGCTAAAAAAGCACCCAGCTCACGCTGTAAAGTGGACATGTAGGCGCCACGGAAAAAAAGCACCCAGCACTCACTGTAAATGAGGTTGGTGTTAGGAAGGGCATCCAGCTGTAGAAATCAAATTCCCGTCCCACCCTTGCAAGCAGGGAAAAGTGGATGTAAAATGATGATGATATTGTTATATATATATATATATATATATATAATCATCATCATCACCGTTTTACGTTCATTCTTCCACATTAGCATGGGTTAAATGGGTTGTCTTGTGGGCAATGCCAGATCAGGTGACCATGTCTTGCTCATACAGAACTGATTTTGGCTTGATTTCTACAGCTGGATGCCCTTCCTAGTGCCAACCTCATTTACAGTGAGTACTGGGTGCTTTTTTACAGTGTGGACTGGGTGCTTTTTTGTTGTGACACCTCTATGACCAATCAAACCACAGCAACATATCCTCACCCATTATCAACCCCAACAAATTCTGCCATTACTACTACTGTGCTTCTAGCCCTGCATATATATATACTAGCTGAGGTACCCAGTTCCCATTAAAATGCCCAAAGCCTCTCGGACCATAAATGAAATCAAAATATAGGACAGATAATCAAAAGCGAAGACAAATTCATTTACGAAACAATAATACAAACAAATATTGTTGATTGCATTGGTCAGGTGAAAAAATGTTTGTCAGAGAAGTTGAGTGTTGCTAAAAGGAAGAAAATAGAACCCCCATTAAGGTGTCTTAATATCATTGAAATTTGCTGAAATGTGAATAGGCAGCATATCTTGTCATTTAGCTATGGTTTAAATTTCATATAAATCGAAGGGAAAAAATTAAGCGGTGGTTTGAACCCCCGGGGAACTCTTTGATTAAAATGAAATATTTGCAATCGTATTCTTTCGGTAATTACCAAGATTTGTGACCATAGGTAAAGGTTTGCACAAAAACTGAACTGAAGATCTGCCTTCTGATTACTGAAGCTGGAGCAATACTGCTCCAGCTCCTGCAATTGTTGCACTTAATTCAGCCTTCTGCCTTTCATCACTCGTAAACAAGTTAGTTTCAATTTTAGGCTTTAAACTACATGCCTGTCACAGTATTCTAACGTATATGTGACTCCCTAATAACAAGGAAATCTCTATGTGGTCATTAAATCTGCTAAAAATGATAACCAATAAACCACTATAATGGTAAACAATTGTATATATATATATATATAGTGGAGGTGCGTGGCCTACATGGGTTTGATTCCTGGAGCAAGTTGTGTGTTGTGTTCTTGAGCAAAACACTTCATTTCACGTTGCTCCAGTATACTCAGGACAATGGAGTTTGATGTTGAAGATGGATAGACTGATCAGTATATATATAGTTTATACACAGTGGTACCTTAGATTTAGGTCCAATGATTGCTGGACACAGTATATTGAGGATAGGCTGACCAGTAGTGACCAGTATATAGTTTATATAGTGGTACCTTAGATTTAAGTCCAATAATTGCTGGACATTGATTTTATTCTTTTTCTTTTTTACAGCCAGAAAAAATATAAAAATCAAAAAGGCTCCTAAAAAGAAGGTCACAAAAGAGGATCAGTTCCTTGTTCTGCCACTGCAACCCAGTCTCTCTTTTAGAAGATTTCAACAAACCAACAATGGAGAGTAATGACCAGTCATTCTTTACTGTATTACGGGATTTGGCTAGGAAGCTGGATAATCTACCTAATTGTGCTGATATTTTGTCCAAATCAGAGAAGAAACTTCAGTCTCTCAAATACATGAAAGATCTCTCACAGAACTTAAATAACAACATAGTAAGTCTCTCACTGAACATGTGGCTGTGTAGACCCAGATCAGACCCTGTGGACACAGTGAACATGTAGTTTGTGGCTGTGTAGGTCTAAATTGGACCTAGTGAACATGTAGTGTTATGTAACTCTAATTCAGACCTGGTGAACATGTAGTGTTATGTAACTCTAGTACAGACCTGGTGAACATGTAGTGTTACGTGGGTAGAAATGTTAGAACATCAGATAAAATATTTTATAGAATTTGTTTCAGTTTACATTCTGAGTTTGAATTCATTCAGGATTTGGAAATAGAGGGGGGTATATTAGCCCTGTATATAGGGGGGGGGGGGGGGTATATTAGCCCTGTATATAGAGGGGGGGTGTATATTAGCCCTGTATATGGAGGGGGGTATATTAGCCTTGTATATGGAGAGGGGGGTATATTAGCTCTGTATATGGAGGGGGTATATTAGCTCTGTATAGAGGGGGGTATATTAGCCTTGTATATATAGGGGGGTATATTAGCCCTGTATATAGAGGGGGTATATTAGCCTTGTATATGGAGAGGGGGGTATATTAGCCTTGTATATGGAGAGGGGGTATATTAGCTCTGTATATGGAGGGGGGTATATTAGCCTTGTATATGGAGAGGGGGGGTATATTAGCCCTGTATATAGAGAGGTTATATTAACCTAGCCTCAAGGGGTGGAGGTATGATATCAACAAAACCTTATGGCTGTGTGTTTCTAAGATGGATTGATATTAAAGCTGTGTGTTAACATAGCTTTGTATGTGTGTGTGTTAACATAGCTGTATGTGTGTGTGTTAACATAGCTTTGAATGTGTGCGTGTGTGTGTATAACAGCTTTGTATGTGTGTGTGTATTAACATAGCTTTGTATGTGTATGTGTTAACATAGCTTTGTATGTGTGTATAACAGCTTTGTATGTGTGTGTGTATTAACATAGCTGTGTATGTGTGTGTGTGTACAACAGCTTTGTGTGTGTATTAACATAGCTTTGTGTGTATGTATAACAGCTTTGTATATATATATGTATGTGTGTGTGTGTGTGTCAACATAGCTTTATATGTGTGTGTGTGTGTCAACATAGCTTTGTATGTGTGTATCAACATAGCTTTGTATGTGTGTGTATTAATGTAGATTTATATATATGTGTGTATCTGTATACCAACATAACTTTATATATGTATGTATATATCAAAATATCTTTGTATGTGCATATCAACATAGCTTTGTAAATATACAATAGCAATACCTCATCTGTGTGAGTGCATTATTTGCATGTATGTATGTATATATATATATATATATATATATATATACACACACACACACACACACACATCATTTTACGTCTGCTTTTCCCTGCTTGCAAGGGTGGGACGGGTCCTATTCAGCACAGCATCTTTCCATTCGTCACCGTCCCTCGTCATCTCCTCTGTGAGATTCAGCTATCTGAGGTCTGCTCTCACCACCTCCACCTATGTTTTTCGTGGTCTTCAATCTACTGGGGTTTCTTGGCACTTCTTTACCCAGCGGTCATCACATGTCCATACCATCTCAGTTTTCTCTCCTGCACACCACAACTTATCCCGCTTAAACCCAGTTTCTCTCTCAACTCATCTATGCTTGGTCGTTCACACATATCCATCGGAGCATGTTTGCTTCATTTCTCTCCAGCCATCGCATATCCTCCGCAGTTGCTGCGCATGTCTCACTGCCATGCAGCATCGCGCATCTCATACAGGCATCATATAACTGGCCTTTCGTTCATAGGGAGAAACCCTTTGTTGTCAACAGAGGAAGCAGCTCCCTAAACTTCCTCCTTCCTGTTCTTATTCTACATGTATGTACATGTATATATATATACATGTACATACATGTATATATATATATATACGCAGTGATACGTACAAGCACACACACACTCATATATGTATATAGAATATAAAGGTGTCTCTGTTACTCTAATCACGCCCCTCCCCCTTCTCTATTCTCAAGACAAAGACAGAAGAAAAAGAAAAGATATTCCATCTTACTTGAAAGTTAATCGATTACTTCTTCAATCTAACTCTGCATCGTTATCCTCTAATTACTTGCCAACTTTAATTAATCTCAACTCTAACCCCCCCCCCCCTCCTGCACTCAGTATAACTACAAAGTTTAAAATGACTCATGCAACTGCTTTCTCTGTTTCGTCTCCTCTCCTCACTCTCTTCTATTTTGACACACACACACATATATATACATATATATAAATAAATGGGTGTGTCTGTATGTGTGTATATATGTCTGTCTGCATGTGTGTGTGAAAAGATAAAAACAACCAAGAAAGATAACTCTGTAACCTTAATTAATTTAGCCCCTCCCTCCCTCAAATCCTTTCTTTGTCTCTCTCACTCTCCTACTCTCACTATCCCTCTCTCACTCCCCCACTCCCACCCACTATATTATCTATATTGACCAGAAACAGTTAATCTCTGACCAAAGTGTAAACTATCTCAATGTTGATAGTCAACTAATAAGCTCCTCATTAGATCATTGTTGTCTGTCTTATTAAATGAGATTGTTACCCCTATGAAGTAGGGGTGGGATTCTTTATTTGTTATCTCTTAATATTTTATTTAAGGTAAAGATGAAAGTAGATATTCTTTCTTGCCCTCTGATAATCTCTCTCTCTATATATTATATATAAAAAAATTTTTTTCCTTTTTTTTTTTTTATGTCCGCTTTTCCCTGCTTATACATATATAACAATATCATCATCATCATCATTTTACGTCCGCTTTTCCCTGCTTGCAAGGTTGGGACGGGTCTTGTTCAGCACAACATCTCTCCACTTGTCACGGTCCTTCGTCATCTCCTCTGTGAGCTTCAGTGATCTGAGGTGTTCTCACCACCTCGCCCATGTTTTTCGTAGTCTACCTCTACCACGTCTTCCTTCAACTGGCAATTCCTGGCACTTCTTCACCCATCGGTCATCCTCCATGCACATCACATGACCATACCACCGCAGTCTCCTCTCTCGCACACTACATTCTATCCCTCTTATACAGTTTCTCTCTCAACACATCCATGCTGGGTCATTCATGCACATTGACATTGCACATCCAACAGAGCATGCTTGCCTCATTTCTCTCCAGCCGTTGCATATCCTTTGCAGTTGCTGCCCAAGTCTCACTACCATGCAACATCGCGTTCCTCACACAGGCATCAAATAACCGGCCTTTCGTATGCAGGGAGAAACCCTTCTTCGTCAACAGAGGAAGCAGCTCCCTAAACTTCTTCCAACCCGTCCTTATTCTAGATACTATGGCCCAGGAACCCCTCCCCCCTCCCATGCTAATCTGATCTCCTAGGTACCGGAAGCTATCCACCACTTCTATAGAACCCGCCTGCATTTGAAAAATGTGTCTATCACTATAATTACTACTGCCAACTTTCCCTGTACATCTACTGCATATGTAGTTTTCCCTACCTGTTAGTTTGCCTGCTATCCCACTACATGTCTTGTGTACCCAGGATCTGTATTGTGTGCATTTTATAGAATTTATGCCAGTTCCTTTTCTGCATATTGAACATGGCCATTTCCTTGACAGAATTAGAGTTTTGGCCTCTTTTCTACTCATCAACACTTTTGTCTTAGCTAGGTTCACTCTCAGTCCTCTTGCTTCCAACTGCTGTTTCCATAGCCAGAATTTATTCTATAGCTCCTCTACTGATTCTGCTATAAGAACCAAATCATCAGCATAGAGAAGTTCCCTTGGACAGCCAGTCTTAAACTCCTTTGTTATAGCTTGGAGGACTATAATGAACAAGAGCGGGCTGAGGACCGAACCTTGATGTACTCCTACTTGTATCTGGAATTCCTCACTAAACTCCATTCCTACCCTCACTTTACTGACAGCACCTCTGTACAAAGTTTGCCCTGTCCTCACAAGCCATCCCTCAACACCTAGCTTCCTTAGGGACCACCAGATGACAGATCGGAGTACCCTATCAAAGGCCTTCTCTAGGTCAACAAAGGCTAAGTATAGTGGCTTATTCTTCTCTAAGAACCTCTCTCGTAATTGTCTCACCAAGAAGAGGGCATCTGTTGTACTTTTCCCAGGCACAAAACCAAACTGCATCTCATCTAGTTTGACCCTTTCTCTAATTAGTTGTGCTAATATCCTTTCTGCCACTTTCATAACCTGATCCATCAGTTTTATACCCCTATAATTGCTCCTCTGCAGAGCATCCCCTGATGCCTTCAGCATCTCAGCAACTATCCCCGATGATCCAGCAGCCTTACCATTTTTCATTTCCTTAATCGCCTCTTGGACCCTATATTCGTCAATCTCAAAAGCTGGTCCCTCTGTCGGATCTACTGAGGGTAATTTCTCTCTCTCCCATTCGTTCTCCACATTCATCAGTCTCTCATAATGACATTTCCAGGCCTCCTTTTTTTTCTGATCATTCGTGACACTAAGTACACCGGCATCATTCCGGACACATTTATCTCCAACAACTTCCTGATTTGCACTGACACACTGCCTTGCAATGCGGAACACCGCCCGTCTCTGATCTTCCCGTCGCAGAACATTAGCAAACCTACTCTCAGCCTCCCTGTGTGCTAAGTACACCTGACGTCTAGCTTCTCTCTTAGCGGCTGTTTATCCTTCTCTACTCCCACCCTTTTTCTAAGCCTTCATGCTAGTCTTTTGTCTCTAATGGCTCTATCTACTGTGCTGTTCCACCACCAGGTCACTCTCTGTCTGGTTGGAGCTCTGCTCCAGCCACAAATTTCATTAGTAGCCTGCAGTAAGTTGTCACGTAAGAAATTCCAGTTATTATCTATGTCATACGACTCTAAATCGTCTTCTTTTTCGTCATATACATCTTGAAGGGCTTTCCTAAATTTGTATGTTAGTGAAAGGTCTTTTAGCTTCCAGACCTTTCTTCTTCACACCTTCCTGTATGTCTCATTCCATCTCTTGCTTATTGAGATATCACTAACGACTAACCTATGCTGTGGGGTACATTCTTCCCCAGGGTATGCCTTGGTATTTGACACATCTGCCTGTTCCGGTGCCTAACTAGTAAGAAGTCAATCTGGCTTATGTGCTTGCCTGATTTGTAGGTTATTAGGTGGTTGGCAGGTTTCTGGAAGTTTGTGTTGCAAATAGTCAGTGTACCTGCATCACAAAATTCAAGAAGTCTCACTCCTTCTTCATTTCTTGAGCAGTAACCGTGCGCACCATGTACCCCAGTGTAACCATCCTGGAGCTGTCCAACATGTCCATTGAAGTCTCCTGCTAGCATAACGATGTCTCCGCCCTCTGTCATTGGCTGTTTGTAAAAGTTGCTTGTAAAAGCAGTCTTTCTCTTCTTTGCCTAAGCCTGCTTGGGGAGCATAGGCTGAGATTGTCAGTAGTCTCCTACCTACAACTAATCTAAGCTTAATTATTCAATTATTAAGTCAAACTACATCTATTGTCTTATTGACCCATCTCTCAGCCAGGAAAATGCCTACTACCCCTAACCCATCATCCTTACCTACCCAGAAAAGCTTATAGCTAAGATGTGTGACTGCGACTAGTCTCGCAGAAGCACCTCTCCATCTCACCTCTTGCACCAGCACACATCCATATGCCTTCTCTCTAGTTCTCTCTATTTCACCAGATCTACCTGTGAGAGTGCCAACATTAAGTGTTGCAACTCTGAGATGCAACGTCTTCATATTTTTGTTGTTCCTATATATTTGTTGCTGTGCACATAATATATATATATAACCCATGCTAGCGTGGAAAATGGACGTTAAACGATGATGATGATGATGATGATGATATATATATCATCATCATCATTTTACGTCCGCTTTTCCGTTATTTTTATCTAAAGACATTTTTCCCAATTTCACCTAGCCTGTCTCTTCAATCTATCTTATTTCTCATTCTTTCTTCTGATGAAGGACTAGCGTTGTATACTGTACCAATTGTGTTATTTCTGTTTACCTTTTTACATATATATCATCATCATCATCATCACTGTTTTACGTCCGTTCTTCCACGCTAGCATGGGTTAGACGGGTTGCCCTGTTGTAGGCAGTAGCCGGTCGGCTGACCATGCCTTGCTCATACGGGAACTGATTCTGGCTTGATTTCTACAGCTGGATGCCCTTCCTAACACCAACCTCATTTACAGTGAGTGCTGGGTGCTTTTTTCCGTGGCGCCTACATGTCCACTTTACAGTGTGGGCTGGGTGCTTTTTTGCTGTGGCACCTCCACGACCACCTTGCAGTGGGAGGGTGTGGGGCATATTGTCTATATGCTTCAGCTTCAGCTTGTACCTATGGTGGGGTCGGGTCTTCTGTATTACTGTGTGACGCCAGAGGTCACGGTCGTGTGTCATAGCCTTTGAGAGGTGTAATTGGGTAAGGTCGGCTTTTATCACCTCATCCCCGCTCTTATTATGAAAAGGTGTAGCAGAGAATCCCGCGTGAACTAACAGCTCGGGATGAAACTGCTTACCTCGAAGATTCATTCGCCATCGTTCTTGTCAACGCTCCGTTTAGTTGGTATTTGTTGGTCTACAGTTAGATGAATGGCATACAAAGGGTTAATGTTTATTGGCAAGAAGTGGCAACTGGGCTGGCTTGCCTCGCTTATATTATATATTAAAATAACAGATTAAAGTTTAAGCAAAGAATCGCTGCTTTCACTCTTAACGGGATTTTCTCTAAACTAAAAAAATCAATCTGTGAATGCAGAAGTAAATATTTCGAAAAACGGTGCAACCGAAGGAAACCAGGAAGACGATACTTTGGTTCGTGAAGACGTTCCCTGGCAATGAACAGAAAATAGCGAAGATAATACGGCATCAATGTTTGTCAGAATGTCGTAATGCAGACAACCAGGCATACAGACAGATATTATAAGGGCACGACGGAGATGGATAACCCGCGCCTAACACCCCTTTAACAATAGAAAATTTAAAAATAAAAGCTGCAGTTAATATCTTTAGACCGCAAGGAATATATAAATGCAAGTTTAAAGTCAATCGGAGCAGAAATGTAGATTTGTATACACTTTGCAAAAATGAGGAGACACACACACAGACAACTTTTTTTTCTCTTTTTTATCAGGTCGAGCTTGCTCGGCTTTCTACGACACGTTTCCTCCATCCATCTCTGTCTCTCATAGCGTTTGCCACTTCTTCCGCAGTGCATCCAGTATCGTCCTCAAGTTGCTTGACGTATGTCTTCTTGGGACGACCAGCGTTTCTCGCTCCATGAGATGGACTCCATAACAATACATCACCTGCTATTTCTTCCTTGCTGCGCCAACAGTGGCCAGCAAATCTGAGTCTCTGTCCACGTATTGACCTGCTGATAGGTGGTATATTGCCATAGAGATCCTTATTTGTTGGGTGTTCTCTCCAAGATACGTTTAAAGCAGCACGGAGCATACGTGTGTATGCCCCATCTAGCTTTTTCTCCAGTTTCAACGTTAACGTCCAAGTGACAGAGCCATAAGCCAGCACAGATTCCACAGCAGCTCTGAAGAAATTCCTTTTCAGTTTGGCCGGCAGGTTTGATTTCCATATTTTTTCCATTGCATTCAATGCTCCCCAGGCTTTTCCCAGTCTGATGTTAACATCATGTTCTGGAAGGCGTAAAAGCCAAAAACCTCCCAGCAACTCTCCTATTTATTGACTTTTCAAAAGCATTCGATTCCATCCATCGTGGGAGGATGAGAGAGATACTTATAGCCTACGGCTTGCCAAAGGAAACAGTAAATGCCATCATGATGTTATATAAAAACACCCACGCAATGGTGCGCTCACCTGATGGAGATACCAATTTCTTTGACATCATTGCAGGAGTACACCATATATTTTTATCATCTGCCTCGACTATGTATTGAGAAAAGCCCTGAACGAAAACTTAGAGCTTGGTTTCACTCTCACAAAGCGAAAGTGTAGACGCCATGCAGCTCAGAAAATCACCGATGCTGACTATGCGGATGATTTAGCGATCCTCGCTGACTACCTTAAGGATGCAACATCACTACTTCACAGCATCAAATCAGTTGCAAAGGAAATCGGACTCTATGTCAACGCAGGCAAAACAGAATATATTTGCCTGAACCAAGACTCCTCAGTGGGTATGCGACGTCTAAACGGTGATATAATCAAGCAAGTTGATGACTTCAAATACTTGGGTAGCTATATCACAGACAACTACAGTTTTATATATATGTATAGATATATATATATATATATGTGTGTATATATATATATAGAGAGAGAGAGAGAAATATAGATATCCTTCCGATTAGACTTTCAGATGACTTATATCAGCATACTCTTCTCTACCACCATACCATCCTCCTACCATGACACCTCTACCACCATACCATGACACCTACTACCATGACATACCTCTACTACCATAGTGTACCTATACAGTGTACCTATTGTTAACTAGGTACACACAGGGGTACAGGCTACCTATTGTAAACCAGGTACACACAGGGGTACAGGCTACCTATTGTAAACCAAGTACACACAGGGGTACAGGCTACCTATTGTAAACCAGGTACACACTGGGATACAGGCTACCTATTGTAAACCAGGTACACACAGCTGTGTAGAACTGTAGGAAAACTGCCAGAGATGTAAATTTATAGTAAGACTTGTTACAATCAGACAGAACCATTTCATCTTCTTTCTTGATTTAATTTTTCAGTTGGAATCTAAGAAATTAAAGGAAGACCTACAAAATTCTTATGCCACTTTCCGAAGCATCACAGATTTTACTTCCCTGATATTAGAACAACAGAAGACCATTATTGAAAGCCAGGAATCATTCTTAGAAGAACATGGCTATATTCCATATCGTGAGTAACTTTTCTCAATTACATCATCATCATCATTATTTTATATCTGCTTTTCCATGGGTTGGATGGGTTCTTTCAGAAGAGCACCTCGTGAGCTTCAACATTTCAGATCAGTTCTCACCACCTCCACCCAGTTTTCTTTGGTCTTCTTCGACTGCGGCTTCCTTCCACTGGGATTTCTTGGTACTTCTTCACCCAGTAATCACTATACATGCACATCACATGTCTGTACCAGCACAGTCATCTCTCCTGCACACAACATGATTCCTCTTATATTCAGTTTCTCTCTCAGTTCATCTATACTTTGTCTAACATTGAACATCCATTGAAGTATGCTCTCTACATGTTCTCTCCAGTCATGTTTCACTATCAAGCAGCTACTATACTTCTGGAGCACCCACCTCCACTGCTGTCAACCACTTCTATGGATCCTATCTGGGGTAGAAAAAGGTGTTATATCATTGACACTCTTACTATCAATTGTCCCTGAACATCTATTACATAACAAGGTCTTACTTTCCTGTTAGTCTGCCTGCTATCCTGCTACATCTCTTGTGTACTCAATATTTGCATTGTCTTCATAGTATAGAGTTTCTACCTACTCCTTTTCTAAATATAAAGTGGGACCATTTTCCTGGCGGGATCAGGGCCTTGTCTTCTTTCCTATTTATTTGGTTTTTGCTAAGTTTACTCTCAGCCCTTTTGATTCAAAATTCTGTTTCCACAGTCAGAACTTATTCTCTAGTTCTGTTATTGATTCAGCTATAAGGTCCAGATCATCCCAAGTTCTTTTGGACATCCAATCTCAACTTCCTCTGTTATGGCCTGGAGAACTATGATGAACAGCAGTGAGCTGAGAACCAAACCCTGATTACATATCACAGTACTCTGTCAAAGGTTATCTTTAGATCAACAAAAGCTAGATATTGAGACTTGTTCTTTGCTATGAACTTCTCTTGTAATTGTCTCACTAAGAAGAGGGCATCTGTAGTGTTCCTCCCTCACATAAGACCAAACTACATCTCATTTAATTTCATTCTTTCCCTAATTAGTTGTCTTATAACTATTTCTGTCACTTCCATTACTTGGTCCATTAGTTTTATTCCTCTATAGTTGCTCCTTTCTAGGGCGTCACCTTTTCCCTTGTAACAATTTATCATTGTACTGCTGCACCAGTCCTTCGGTATAACCCTGTCTTGTAGTACCTGATTAACTGTAGGTTACTAGTTCCTACATCACAGTAACTATCTCTGATAGTGCAACAGTAGGCTACTAGTTCCTACATCACAGTAACTATCTCTGATAGTCCTACAGTAGGTTACTAGTTCCTACATCACAGTAACTATCTGTGATAGTCCAACAGTAGGTTACTAGTTCCTACATCACAGTTACTATCTCTGATAGTCCTACAGTAGGTTACTAGTTCCTACATCACCAACTTACGCTGATAGTCCAACAGTAGGTTACTAGTTCCTACATCACACCAACTATCTCTGATAGTCCAACAGTAGGTTACTAGTTCCTACATCACAGTAACTATCTCTGATAGTCCTACAGTAGGTTACTAGTTCCTACATCACAGTAACTATCTGTGATAGTCCAACAGTAGGTTACTAGTTCCTACATCACAGTTACTATCTCTGATAGTCCTACAGTAGGTTACTAGTTCCTACATCACCAACTATCTCTGATAGTCCAACAGTAGGTTACTAGTTCCTACATCACACCAACTATCTCTGATAGTCCAACAGTAGGTTTCTAGTTCCTACATCACAGCAACTATCTCTGATAGTCCAACAGTAGGTTACTAGTTCCTACATCACAGTAACTATCTCTGATAATCCAACAGTAGGTTACTAGTCCCTACATCGCAGTAACTATCTCTGATAGTCCAACAGTAGGTTACTAGTTCCTACATCACACCAACTATCTCTGATAGTCCTACAGTAGGTTACTAGTTCTTACATCACAGTAACTATCTCTGATAATCCAACAGTAGGTTACTAGTTCCTACATCACACCAACTATCTCTGATAGTCCAACTGTAGGTTACTAGTTCCTACATCACAGCAACTATCTCTGATAGTCCAACAGTAGGTTACTAGTTCCTACATCACAGTAACTATCTCTGATAATCCAACAGTAGGTTACTAGTTCCTACATCACACCAACTATCTCTGATAGTCCAACTGTAGGTTACTAGTTCCTACATCACAGCAACTATCTCTGATAGTCCAACAGTAGGTTACTAGTTCTTACATCACAGTAACTATCTCTGATAATCCAACAGTAGGTTACTAGTTCCTACATCACACCAACTATCTCTGATAGTCCAACTGTAGGTTACTAGTTCCTACATCACAGCAACTATCTCTGATAGTCCAACAGTAGGTTACTATTTCCTACATCACACCAACTATCTCTGATAGTCCAACAGTAGGTTACTAGTTCCTACATCACACCAACTATCTCTGATAGTCCAACAGTAGGTTACTAGTTCCTACATCACAGTAACTATCTCTGATAATCCAACAGTAGGTTACTAGTCCCTACATCGCAGTAACTATCTCTGATAATCCAACAGTAGGTTACTAGTTCCTACATCACAGTAACTATCTCTGATAATCCAACAGTAGGTTACTAGTTCCTACATCACAGTAACTATCTCTGATAATCCAACAGTAGGTTACTAGTTCCTACATCACACCAACTACCTCTGATAGTCCTACAGTAGGTTACTAGTTCTTACATCACAGTAACTATCTCTGATAGTCCTACAGTAGGTTACTAGTTTAACAAAAATCGGCAACTCGCTATTTCTGGGATGGCTGTTCCTTCGGTATAAAGTAACGTTCAAATATTTTTCTCGATTCTTCTCTCCATTCGAACCCATTCATTCAATCACTATTCTATGTCCTAATTTCACACTACATCATATTTTCACCATTCTATATCATATCTTTTCTCTAAAAATCATATTTTCCCTATCACCGCATTTTCTCTATTGTATTTTCTTAAACAAAACAAATCTTGTATTTTCGTTTATTGTTAAATTATGCCCAAAATACGGCGATCTTATCTTAAACCTTACATTCTCGCTAACAACCCATCATCCCTCCCACCCGCCCCCACGCACCACCATTATTACGTGGACCAATCATAAGTCAGAGGCCCATACTATCGCTTAACTGGTTGCTTTTCGATATGATGGATGGACTACGGAATTCTGGAGAGTTGAAGAGAGAAAAATGTGGACGCTCAGCGACAATGCCAAAGATAAAGCCAAATTCACCTCGTGGACGAGAATGCAAGCACTCCTCCTTGTTTCGGCCCAGGATGGCTAACATAACCCCATCCCCCCCCCCCCCCCCGCGCCCCACCGCTCCCACCCTCCAAACGCAATCCAAAACTTCAGAGTTGGTACCATGAATGTAGGCACCTTAAAGGGTCGCTCTAACGAGGTTGTAGAAATGCTTGAACGTAAGGAGGTCGATGTTTGTTGTATTCAAGAGACCAGGTGGAGGGGAGGGTCGGCTAGATTCATCGTGGGTAAAGAACGATGCTATAAGCTTTTCTGGGTGGGAAATGACAATGGGTTGGGTGGGGTAGGAATCATGGTAGCAGAAAAGTGGGCAGATAAGATAATAGACGTAAATAGAGTGAACGACAGAATAATTAAAATAAGACTTGTCCTCAATAAAACTACGGTGACAGTAATATCTGCGTACGCACCCCAATCCGGACTACCGGCGCTATAAGAGACAGATTCTACGAGACACTGATGCTCGCTACCTCCCAAATAACCGACAGTGACTATATAGTTATTGCAGGCGACCTAAATGGTCACGTTGGACAACATTGTGACGGTTATGACGGAATCCATGGAGGCTATGGGTTCGGTACTAGAAATGAGGAAGGCACCAGAATCCTGGAATTCTGCGACGCAAATAACTTAACTATCTGTAACACTAACTTCAAAAAACGAGACAATCACTTGATCACCTATAGATCGGGGGAACACACAAGCCAGGTAGATTATATCCTTACCAGAAGACGTGACAGAGTGTCTGTTGTTAACACTAAATCCCTCCCTCATGAAGAATTCACCTCCCAACATAGACTGATAATTAGCGACCTCATAGTCAGGACGAGACGTACTAGACAGCGGAAGAGGACTATCCTCAGGAGAAAAATATGGAAGCTAAAGGACCCCATAGCCAGAAATAAATTTCAAAGCATATTACTTGACGCTTTTGACAGTAAGGAAGAGCAATTAGAGTCGTATAATATAGAGGAACAGTGGGAATTCCTGAGAGCAAACCTGCTGACGGCGGCAGACGAAGTCTGTGGCTGGAGCAGGCCTGTAGGTAGGAGGAGAGTAACATGGTGGTGGAACAGTAAGGTGGAGGAGTCAATTAAGGCCAAAAAGCAGGCTTGGAAAGTATGGCGGGATGGGGGAAGTAGAGAAGACTATCAAGTGGCCAGGAGGGAAGCTAGGAGACAAGTGTACTTCGCAAGACGGGAAGCAGAGGAAAGAAAGTTCAAGCATGTTCTACAACGTGAGGACCAAAAACGTGAGGTGTTCAGGATTGCCAGGCAATGTGTCAAGGAAAACCGTGATATTGTCGGGGAGAAGTGTGTACTTAACGATGATGGCATACTTGCCATCACCGACGCTGGTAAGAAGGTAGCTTGGAAGTGTCACTACGAAAGGCTTCTAAATGAGGAGAACAAATGGGAGAAAGACAGTCTCCCCCAGATCGATCCAATAGAGGGACCAGCAGTGTTAGTTGAAGGTAGTATAATAAGTAAGGCAATCAAAGATATGAAGACGGGTAAGGCGGCTGGGCCTTCGGAAATAGTTGCTTAGATGCTGAAGGCATCTGGTTCGGTGGGACACACCATGGTCACCCGGATAGTTAACCAAGTCGTACAGAATGGGGTTGTTCCGAAGGACTGGCGTAGCAGCATCATCGTTAACTGCTATAAGGGAAAAGGAGATGCCCTAGATAGGAGTAACTATAGAGGCATTAAATTAATCGACCAGGTCATGAAGGTCACGGAAAAAGTAATAGCGCAACTAATCAGAGAGAGAATTGATCTAGATGAAATGCAGTTTGGGTTTGTGTCAGGCAAAAGTACCACAGACGCTCTTTTCATTGTACGACAACTACAGGAGAAGTACCTAGCTAAAAGTAAACCCCTATACTTAGCTTTCGTCGACTTGGAGAAAGCCTTCGACAGAGTCCCCCGTTCCATTATCTGGTGGTCTCTTAGAAAACTAGGTGTTGACGAATGGCTTGTGAGAGCTATACAAGCCATGTATAAAGAAACAGTCAGTAAGGTTAGAATTAACAACGAATATAGTGATGAGTTTAGCGTAAAAGTTGGTGTCCATCAGGGCTCTGTTCTTAGCCCCCTACTATTTATTATTGCCCTTCAGGCTATAACAGAGGAGTTCAAGACCGGCTGCCCATGGGAACTCCTATACGCAGATGATCTAACGCTCATAGCTGAATCAATGACCGAACTAGAGAAGAAATTCCAAACATGGAAGCACGGCCTAGAATCAAAAGGCCTTAAAATTAACCTGGCTAAGACTAAAGTTCTAGTTTGTAGGAAAGAAAATAAGGCGGCGGTCCCATCTGGGAAATGGCCATGCTCAGTGTGTAGGAAAGGCGTAGGTAGAAACTCCATTTTATGTCCCAAATGCAAAGTATGGGTGCATAAAAGATGTAGTGGGATCACAGGTAAGCTAACTAAGAACATAGATTTTACATGTGGCCGGTGCTCTGGTGCAATAAGTAGCAGCAAGTGCCCACAAAATACTAGCTCCTTCAACTGCGCAGAGGGTTCTATAGAAATAGTGGACAGCTTCCGTTATCTGGGTGACAAAATCAGCAGTGGGGGAGGGTGCTCTGAAAGTACAGTAGCTAGAGTCAGAACTGGATGGAAAAAGTTCAGAGAGCTTATACCACTATTAGCCGCTAGAGGGTTCTCCCTAAAAATGAAAGGCAGGTTATACGATGCCTGCATACGAACAGCAATGCTGCATGGCAGTGAGACCTGGGCATTGTGTGCAGAGGATATACGCAGACTAGAGAGGAACGAAGCTTGCTTGCTCCGCTGGATGTGCAATAGTAATATACGTGAACGGCAAAGCATAAACGAACTAAGGAAAAAATTAGAAATAAGAGGGATCAGATGTTGTTTACTCGAGAGAAGGCTACGTTGGTACGGTCACGTGATGCGCATGAAAGACGACAGCTGTATAACAAAGTGCAGGGCAATAAAGATAGATGGTAGCCACGGAGTAGGCAGACCCAGAAAAACATGGGACGAGCTGATAAATTCCGACCTTACACGCTTACACCTCTCCAAGACAATGTCACTGGACCGAGACCTTTGGCGGTACTCAGTAATAGAGAAGACCCGCCTTACCTAAATACAAAGTAAAAACCTACTACAGTCAGTAGGCATCTCTATCAAAACACACCTCCGTCCCACCACCTCCACCCCACCCACACCGCCCCTTTCAATGTAAAGTAATGTTGGTCCCACAACATCCAGGCCGAAACAAATGAGATCGTGTAGGTGTCACGACAAAAAACACAGTCCACGCTGTAAATGTGGCCGTGTAGGCAACACGGTAAAAACCTCCCAGCCCCATACTGTAAATGTGGTTGGTGTTAGGAAGGGCATCCAGCTGTAGAAAACCCGCCAGACAGTCCACGCTGTAATGTGGCCGTGTAGGCAACACGGTAAAAACCTCCCAGCCCCACACTGTAAATGTGGTTGGTGTTAGGAAGGGCATCCAACTGTAGAAAACCCGCCAGACAGTCCTATGCGAGCAAGACAACCACTCTTGCCTCAAGTGGGAAAACCCCCGTCCAAACCCATGCAAGCGTGGAACACGGACGCTAAACCTGATGATGATGATGATGATGATGGTTATAGAGTAGTCGCCACTTTAGCAGGGTGGTAGAATCAGTGGTCGTTACTTTAACAGGGTAGATGATTGAAGGTCGTTAGTTGCCAGTGTGGTAAGTGATAGTATCCTCGTTGGATTATCTTGTTGACATAGACGTGAGGGAAGGTCCCTCGATCTATTTATCATCTATTTACAATATTCCTTTCGTCAGGTCGCCAATTCCAGCAGCATGGATTATAGATGTTATTGAGACACGAGTAACATAATAATGATTTCAACAGCAGTAATTAGAGATGAAATGTATGTTTATTTATATGGTTGAAGTTACAGATAAAAAGAGGTTACAAAAGGGAATGTGCCATTGCGCCGTTAAGCCGGCGAGGCTAGGGTGCAAATCTCACCGTTACATTATGCGTGTTGCTGGCTTGAAGTTTCCGGTACAAGAGAGAGATTCTTCAAATCTTCGCGGGGAATTTCTTCCTCAGGGCGCGTAGGGATACATCCTCTTCTACTGGCGCTGATTGGCTGAACTGAGCCAAATCACGCACAGAGAATGTATGTGAGCCCACGGAATGTAGGTCACTACATCACCTCCGACCAGATTTTCAGCCGAAAATCGATAACGAAGAAACCAAGGACCCACATATTATTGAATCAGCAAGAACAAATGCTGAAAGAGCACATCAGTGAAAAAATAATTGAGCAGAAAGATTCATGCAAGAACAAAAAAAATTAGGCGCGACGGGCCGTGTTGAGCCGCTGTCAAATGACTAGCTGTTTTGTAGTTTAAACGAGACCCTCAAGGGCCTACCAGAAAACAGATAAAGGCTGACATGGGCGAAGTTGCTGTTCTTGCATTAAATGTTAATGGTAAGCGTTGTACCAGTAGCTGTGAACGAAGCTATTATGGTAGTTTACCAGTGCTGGCAAGAAAATGATGGCCCCCTGATGTATTGTCGAATGTGCTGTGGAGCCAGGAAGAAATGGCTGGTTGCTTTGTAAAGAAAAAAAAAGGCAAGTTTAATCTGTAGGTGGGTTGCAGTGTAAATTCCATAATTCGGGCGAATCCACTGAAGTGGCTGAAGTATTGACAAGTCCAGTTCAATTTGTTGCCTTCCCAGCGAGTCGGGCAAAAACAACAAGACGGATGGCCGTCATGGACGATCAGTGTGCAACGAGATGCGAAGCTGTTTGAGTTCAGCTGCAATTAGAATTCTCGTGTTGCAGTGCCTGTTTGAATCCAGTGGATTAAGCTCTGTGAGCTGCTAGCATGTGACAGCATCTCAACCAGGTGAAAAGGGACTCGCAGAATATTACGCTTGAAGAACATATACCAAGAACAACATGTTGGTGTGTGATAAAAAAAATGTGTGCATATGCAGGCATGTAAAACAGCAAAGAATGTGAATGAACAAAAACCATGAGCAAACAAATAGCAAAAGAGCACAAAACAAGTAAATGCATTCTACAAAGAAATATGTGAATGTAACAAACTGATAATTCAAAGTCAATCTAAGGGAGCAGAGAAATTGCTCAATAAGTTCAAAGTTTTTCAAAGTCAAATAGTTCACACATCACCAGTGTACAGACACTAGTTCTATCTGAAAACTGAAAAAGAAGTTTGTTAATGCCGTTAGGGGTTAGATGTATGGTGTTTTTGTGAGTTTTCGTGGCCATTTTACCGTCCCGCCACACGGTTGTGTTGCTTATTGTTAAAGCAATGTCAAAGAATCTTCTGTAGAGTAGCGGTCACCAAATATGGCAGCCACGTCTGACGCCATAATGGTGAGAAAACTACTGTCTCAATTTCTCGCGTCCCTGTGGTAACGAGACAGAAGGTATGGTGGTTGCGTCGGTAAGGCTACAAGCCGTCCTGAAATTTCCGATGTGTGGTGGTTTGCGTCGGTAAGGCTATGAAGCTGCCACTCACTATTCCCTGCTTTGGTCAGTGGCTAAACAATGTTGTTGCTGCTGTTGTTGTTGTCAAGTGTAGCCAGGAGATGTCGGGAGCCATCTTGAAATTTTTTCGTGGCGAAAAAGTTTTTGAAATACTGCTAATTTTTCAAAAATCTTAAAAGGAATATTTTGTATCTTCGCAAGTTGCGAAAAGGTTGGCAAAGGGGCAATAAAAGTTCAACTGAATGAAAAAGAAGGGCTGCGTTAAATTCTTACGTCGGTCACCACTTTAGCAGTTATTGGTTATAGAGTAGTCGCCACTTTAGCAGGGTGGTAGAATCAGTGGTCGTTACTTTAACAGGGTAGATGATTGAAGGTCGTTAGTTGCCAGTGTGGTAAGTGATAGTATCCTCGTTGGATTATCTTGTTGACATAGACGTGAGGGAAGGTCCCTCGATCTATTTACCATCTATTTACAATATTCCTTTCGTCAGGTCGCCAATTCCAGCAGCATGGATTATAGATGTTATTGAGACACGAGTAACATAATAATGATTTCAACCGCAGAAATTAGAGATGAAATGTATGTTTATTTATATGGTTGAAGTTACAGATAAAAAGAGGTTACAAAAGGGAATGTGCCATTGCGCCGTTAAGCCGGTGAGGCTAGGGTGCAAATCTCACCATTACATTATGCGTGTTGCTGGCTTGAAGTTTCCGGTACAAGAGAGAGATTCTTCAAATCTTCGCGGGGAATTTCTTCCTCAGGGCGCGTAGGGATACATCCTCTTCTACTGGCGCTGATTGGCTGAACTGAGCCAAATCACGCACAGAGAATGTATGTGAGCCCGCGGAATGTAGGTCACTACACTAGTCCCTACATCACACCAACTATCTCTGATAGTCCAACTGTAGGTTACTAGTTCCTACATCACAGTAACTATCTCTGATAGTCCTACAGTAGGTTACTAGTTCCTACATCACACCAACTATCTCTGATAGTCCAACAGTAGGTTACTAGTTCCTACATCACAGTAACTATCTCTGATAGTCCAACAGTAGGTTACTAGTTCCTACATCACAGTAACTATCTCTGATAGTCCAACAGTAGGTTACTAGTTCCTGCATCACACCAACTATCTCTGATAGTCCTACAGTAGGTTACTAGTTCCTATATCACACCAACTATCTCTGATAGTCCTACAGTAGGTTACTAGTTCCTACATCACAGTAACTATCTCTGATAGTCCTACAGTAGGTTACTAGTTCCTACATCACAGTAACTATCTCTGATAGTCCTACAGTAGGTTACTAGTTCCTACATCACACCAGCTATCTCTGATAGTCCTACAGTAGGTTACTAGTTCCTACATCACACCAACTACCTCTGATAGTCCTACAGTAGGTTACTAGTTCCTACATCACACCAACTATCTCTGATAGTCCTACAGTAGGTTACTAGTTCATACATCACACCAACTACCTCTGATAGTCCAACAGTAGGTTACTAGTTCCTACATCACACCAACTATCTCTGATAGTCCTACAGTAGGTTACTAGTTCCTACATCACACCAACTATCTCTGATAGTCCTACAGTAGGTTACTAGTTCCTACATCACACCAACTATCTCTGACAGTCCTACAGTAGGTTACTAGTTCCTACATCACAGTAACTATCTCTGATAGTCCAACAGTAGGTTCCTAGTTCCTACATCACACCAACTATCTCTGACAGTCCTACAGTAGGTTACTAGTTCCTACATCACACCAACTACCTCTGATAGTCCTACAGTAGGTTACTAGTTCCTACATCACACCAACTATCTCTGATAGTCCTACAGTAGGTTACTAGTTCCTACATCACACCAACTATCTCTGATAGTCCTACAGTAGGTTACTAGTTCCTACATCACACCAACTATCTCTGATAGTCCTACAGTAGGTTACTAGTTCCTACATCACAGTAACTATCTCTGATAGTCCTACAGTAGGTTACTAGTTCCTACATCACACCAACTACCTCTGATAGTCCTACAGTAGGTTACTAGTTCCTACATCACAGTAACTATCTCTGATAGTCCTACAGTAGGTTACTAGTTCCTACATCACACCAACTACCTCTGATAGTCCTACAGTAGGTTACTAGTTCCTACATCACAGTAACTATCTCTGATAGTCCTACAGTAGGTTACTAGTTCCTACATCACACCAACTACCTCTGATAGTCCTACAGTAGGTTACTAGTTCCTACATCACAGTAACTATCTCTGATAGTCCTACAGTAGGTTACTAGTTCCTACATCACACCAACTACCTCTGATAGTCCTACAGTAGGTTACTAGTTCCTACATCACAGTAACTATCTCTGATAGTCCTACAGTAGGTTACTAGTTCCTACATCACACCAACTATCTCTGATAGTCCTACAGTAGGTTACTAGTTCCTACATCACACCAACTATCTCTGATAGTCCTACAGTAGGTTACTAGTTCCTACATCACAGTAACTATCTCTGATAGTCCTACAGTAGGTTACTAGTTCCTACATCACACCAACTATCTCTGATAGTCCTACAGTAGGTTACTAGTTCCTACATCACACCAACTATCTCTGATAGTCCTACAGTAGGTTACTAGTTCCTACATCACACCAACTATCTCTGATAGTCCAACAGTAGGTTACTAGTTCCTACATCACACCAACTATCTCTGATAGTCCAACAGTAGGTTACTAGTTCCTACATCACAGTAACTATCTCTGATTGTCCAACAGTAGGTTACTAGTTCCTACATCACACCAACTATCTCTGATAGTCCAACAGTAGGTTACTAGTTCCTACATCACAGTAACTATCTCTGATTGTCCAACAGTAGGTTACTAGTTCCTACATCACACCAACTACCTCTGATAGTCCAACAGTAGGTTACTAGTTCCTACATCACACCAACTATCTCTGATAGTCCTACAGTAGGTTACTAGTTCCTACATCACACCAACTATCTCTGATAGTCCAACAGTAGGTTACTAGTTCCTACATCACACCAACTATCTCTGATAGTCCAACTGTAGGTTACTAGTTCCTACATCACAGTAACTATCTCTGATAGTCCAACAGTAGGTTACTAGTTCCTACATCACAGTAACTATCTCTGATAGTCCAACAGTAGGTTACTAGTTCCTACATCACACCAACTACCTCTGATAGTCCAACAGTAGGTTATTAGTTCCTACATCACAGTAACTATCTCTGATAGTCCTACAGTAGGTTACTAGTTCCTACATCACACCAACTACCTCTGATAGTCCAACAGTAGGTTACTAGTTCCTACATCACACCAACTATCTCTGACAGTCCAACAGTAGGTTACTAGTTCCTACATCACACCAACTACCTCTGATAGTCCTACAGTAGGTTACTAGTTCCTACATCACACCAACTACCTCTGATAGTCCTACAGTAGGTTACTAGTTCCTACATCACAGTAACTATCTCTGATAGTCCTACAGTAGGTTACTAGTTCCTACATCACACCAACTACCTCTGATAGTCCAACAGTAGGTTACTAGTTCCTACATCACACCGACTATCTCTGATAGTCCTACAGTAGGTTACTAGTTCCTACATCACACCAACTACCTCTGATAGTCCAGCAACTTTACCATTCTTCATCTCCTTGTTTCTTTAACCCTAAAAATATCTATTTCAATAGCTGGTCCCTCAGTCAGGGGTAGTTTCTCTTCCTCCCACTCATCCTCAACCTTATTCAATCTCTCATTGTAATATTTGCAGACTTTTTCTTTTGGGCATCAGTGGTGTTAAGTGCCCTGGGGTCATTTCAAACTCACTTTTCCCTAACATCCCAAGTCACACTGACACGCTACCTTACAACACTTCTTGTCTCTGTTCTTCATATCACAAGACATTGACAAACCTTCTTTCAACCTATTCACATACTATGTATACTGTCATCTTCTGCTTTATCCATCAGGATCTCTGCAGCCCCTAATGTCCCAGTATTTCCATGTCTCATGTCCTTAATGGTTCTACATTCCAGATATGGATTAAAACATGACATTCTATATTATTTCATCCAGGTCTGAAAAAGTCTACACCTGCAAAGACCAAAGTTAAACCAGAAGATCCTTCAGACAAAGAGGAGGAACTGTATCCTTTCTTTTATATTTTGTTATATTTGTTGGACACCATACTTTGTGGCATAGAGTTACATCCCTTTACATCCTGAGTTCAAATCCTGCCGAGATTAACTTTGCGTTTCATCCTTACGGGGTCAATAAAATAAAGTACCAGTAACTCACCAGGGTCAGTCTAATCGATATCCCCCTTCTCCAAAATTGTTGACCCTGTACCTAAATCTGAAACCATTGGCAGTATCGGTAGAGGGTTGGACGCCATGCTTTGATGCATAGAGTTATGGCCCTTGCCATTCTGAGTTCAAATCCCGCCTAGGTTAACTTTGTCTTTCATCCTTACAGGGTCTATAAAATAAAGTACCAGTAATGCACTGGGATAATTGCTGGCCTTGTGCCAAAAGTAGAAACAATTATTATTATTTCATGTGGGGGCAGTGGATTGGCAGAATCAATAGAGCATCTGACAATGATTTGTGGCATTCAGTTACATCCCTTTACGTTCTAAGTTTATATCCAGCCAAGGTCAACTTTGCCTTTCATCCTTCCCATGTTGATAAAATAAAATCCTATTTAAGTATTAAGGTTGATGTAATTGACTTGACCTTCCCCCAAAATTGCTGATCTTTTGCCAATGTTAGAAAGAATTATTTCAAATCCTGCCAAAGTCAACTTTACAGGGTCAATAAGATAAAGTATCGGTCATGTATTAAGGGTTGATATAATCAACTAGTCTACCTTCTCCCCTAAACCTCTCTTCTTGGGTCTGTCTTAAAAATACAGTGGAACCTCATTTCACAAACTTAATTCCTCCCTCAAGGTTGTTCATCACCCGAAATTTTTGTAAACCTAAACTATTTTTCCCATATGAAATATTAGAGAAACTGTGTGTGAAAGACAGATAGATATCACCACAATAACTAACTACACAGCAAGTGACACTTTCCTGCCAATACTCCCAGCTTGTCGCCAACCGTTGTTGCTGGATTGTGTGTTTGTTAGTCGAGACACTGTCAACTGAGAGGTTTTATGTTCAGAAATTGTTTGTGAACCAAGGTTCCTCCTCTCCATGTCTATAATAGGGTGGTGGATTCCCAGAATTGTTACAATCATTGTCACCGTTTAACATCAATTCTTCCCCGCTGGCATACTGCTATATTTGGTGGTCGTTCTTTACGTTCTGAGGTCAAATCCCACTGAGGTCAACTTTGTTTTTAATCTTTCTAGGATCAATAAAATAAAATACTGGTCCAGTTCTGGTGAAAGGGCTTGATACAATTTAAACCCCGCCATATATCTGACCTTGTGCCTATAGGTAGGCGGAGGTGGAGGACACACCTTCACACATACTTATATACACTTCTTCACACATACTTATATACACTCCTTCACATATACTTATATACACTCCTTCACATATACTTATATACACTCCTTCACATATACTTATATACACACCTTCACACATACTTATATACACTCCTTCACACATACTTATATACACTCCTTCACACATACTTATATACACTCCTTCACATATACTTATATACACTCCTTCACATATACTTATATACACTCCTTCACACATACTTATATACACTCCTTCACATATACTTATATACACTCCTTCACATATACTTATATACACTCCTTCACACATACTTATATACACTCCTTCCCATATACTTATATACACTCCTTCACATATACTTATATACACTCCTTCACACATACTTATATACACTCCTTCACATATACTTATATACATTCCTTCACATATACTTATATACACTCCTTCACACATACTTATATACACTCCTTCACATATACTTATATACACTCCTTCACACATACTTATATACACTCCTTCACACATACTTATATACACTCCTTCACACATACATATATACACTCCTTCACACACATACTTATATACACTCCTTCACACACATACTTATATACACTCCTTCACATATACTTATATACACTCCTTCACACATACTTATATACACTCCTTCACACATATACTTATATACACTCCTCCACACATACTTATATACACTCCTCCACACATACTTATATACACTCCTTCACACATACTTATATACACTCCTTCACATATACTTATATACACTCCTTCACACATATACTTATATACACTCCTTCACACATATACTTATATACACTCCTTCACACACATACTTATATACACTCCTCCACACATACTTATATACACTCCTCCACACATACTTATATACACTCCTTCACACATACTTATATACACTCCTTCACATATACTTATATACACTCCTCCACACATACTTATATACACTCCTCCACACATACTTATATACACTCATTCAACCACTTACAGTCTAACGAGTTAATTGACATTTTTTTACTTTTGTTTACTGCAAATGGGAAATAGGAGATATTTGACATTGAAGGTGAAATCAGTGAAATATTCCACTCCAAATATTTCACTGAGCATAACATGGTCACCTGACCTGGCTGTCTCACAACAGGATAACTCGTCTAACCCATGCCAGCATGGAAAAATGGACATTAAACGGTGATGATGATGATGATCTTATTTACATAGAATCAATATTTTATGTCTATAACAAATCTTAGCATTTCTCAAATTATCCAAAAATGGATAATTACAAGGAATCTTGTAATGTTGTGTGAGGTGACAGATCACAGTTACTGATATAAACCCCTTTTTTGTGGCAGTGTGTGTGGGTGTTAATGGCTTAACCCTTTAACCAGCCGTATCCGGCCAGAATTCTCTCACTTCTATCAGTTCAAACTGGCTGTATCCAGCCACTCATACTGACAGTAAAGTATTTTTCTCAAAATCTCATAGATTCGATATTATGTGAGATATTATGTAAGATAAAGCCTTTACCACAGAAATGCAATAGCATATATAGAGTAATGTAGATGTTAAGGGTTAATAGATAGAGGAAAGGCTGCACCTATGATAAATTTCTAAACCTCTGTCACTAACAACAGGAAGGGACAAAGTTATCGTTTTACTGAAGGTCCGGCATACCATACGTTGTTTTTCTTGATCCTGGTTCCCAGCAATACTCCTCCACCTCCTCCTTCAGAGAATGGAACCAATAAAGATGAGACAGATGAGAAGGAATCTCCACAGACACCTCAGTTAAAAGATTTTGGACTCAGTTACTACACCATTGCTCAGTTACAGAAACCAAACAGTGTAGCTAACAATCATAATGGCTACTATTGTAGCAACTACACTAGTAATTACAACAACTGGTAAGCTCACTTTACATCTTTTGGGCTTTTTTCTTTTATTGTAAAACATAGTACCCAGTCCACACTGTAAATTGGTCATGTTGGTGACATGACATAAAGTACCCAGTCCACACTGTAAGGTGGTCATGTTGGTGACATGACTTAAAGTACCCAGTCCACACTGTAAGGTGGTTATGTTGGTGACATGACATAAAGTACCCAGTCCACACTGTAAGGTGGTTATGTTGGTGACATGACATAAAGTACCGTCCACACTGTAAAGTGGTCGCGTTGGTGACATGACATAAGGTACCCTGTCCCACACTTTACAGTGTGGGTTTGGTGCTTTTTGTTGTGACACCAGCTCAACCACTTTACGCTGGTGACTGGGGCATGGGTGTAAAGGTGTGGGATGCATATGAAAGGGGGGAGGATAATAGTTAAGAGATACCCACTAGATGTATGTTTGAGTCTGCACATGGGAAGGCGGGCCTTCTGTATTACTGCATAACACCAAAGATCTTGATCCTGTGTCATTGACTTTGAGAGATGCAACTGAGCAAGGTGAGCTTTTATCACCTCATCCCAGGTCTTCCTATTCCATAGCTTCGATCAACTTTGATCCTCCTGCACCTTTCTATACAGGTGTCATTTTTGGAAGGTTAGTATTAGTACATATAAAATTAAATAATATTGAAAAGAAGAATGGCTGGTGCGTGTTTGTACAATGTTTTACTTCACAGAAGTCAATAATAAAACAATAGAAATATTTTACCACGTGTCGTAATGGTGTAGTTGGTGAGTTGGTCGAGACTCCAAGACTGGAACGTGTAAAGAAGAGAGAGAGAAAGCAGAAATCATCTCTTCATAGGCAGGATTCATCTCTAGGTAGAGAAAGCAGAAATCATCTCTTCATAAGTTTGAAGTCATCTCTTCAGCTGCGGTGTGGAAAGTGAGAGAGCGTATCGCCTCACGCTCTCAAATATATAGTCCCCATGGGGACGTAACTCCATTTAGTTCATGGATGTGCCACTAGAGGTCATGACCGTCACAAAGGGATGCAACTCTTATTCGTTCTGAGTTCCAGCCCTAAGGGGTCGCTACAGTACCCTCCTCCAGACGATAGGCGAAAAGCCCGAAGGTAATTGTAGTGAACCCACAAGCATGGGCTCCACACACAGGCATGAAATAGTAACGAAACAAGAAAAGGTACATGTATACATAGTTCAATGAAAAAGAAAAAAAACACAAAAAAAAAGGCTCCAGTGGCCAGTTCACATAAAAAAAAGTTTGGCCGAGTTTTTGGGGCCAGTGGACTCTTTGACCGGAACGGGTCGTGGTCTTGTATGTAGGTGAAGGTGGGGCAGAAGGAGCAGGTGTATACACAAGAGAGAAAGATTGGGGTATTTGTGGCTCGGGTGTATGAGCGTCATGCCCTTTTTAATCTATCCACCGAAATTGTCTCTCTGGACCCCTTAATGTCTACTGTGAAATGTTTGTCAGTGCGTGCTAACACACGGCTGTGTGAGGGGTGGAGTAACAGCGTCGTTTCTGACGAAGACGTGTCCACGAGGCAATATCCCTCGGAACTGCAGCTTTAATAATTTGTTTCCTAGTATTCATGGGCGGTAGGTCCTGAAAATAGGAGCGCAAACGAGATACGTAGGAAAGAGGATCCTGAAAAGCAAGATCAACAGGGGCAAGCATTTGCCCAGGCAACGCTAGAGGAGCACCATACAGTAATTCGGCCGGGAGAACCCAAGATCCTCCTTTTATGATGACCGAATTCCTAATAACACAATAGGAAGGTACTTGCTCCAACGTTGAGAGTCTGGATAGGCGCGAAGAGAGGCCTTTAATTGGCGGTGGAAACGTTCCACCATTCCGTTCGAAGCAGGATGATAAGCTGTGGTCCGAATCCATTGAGCACCAATGATCTTTGTCAGCTCAGAGAAGAGATGGGATTCAAATTGTCTACCACGGTCTGTGGTGACTGTTGTTGGTACGCCAAAGCGGGTAATCCACCCTGATACCAGGGCACGAGCTATAGTCTCAGCGGTAATGTCCTTTAAGGGGATGGCTTCAGGCCATTGTGAAAAACGATCAATGCAGGTCAAAAGGTAAGAATATCCACTACTGAATGGCCAAGGTCCAACGATATTGATGTGGATGTGTTGAAAACGAGCATCTGGAGTACTGAAAGTACCAAGTGGAGTCCGGATGTGTCTGTGAACTTTAGACTTTTGACACTGTGTGCAGGAACGGCACCAGACAGTAATTTCTCGCCTCATATTGGGCCAGAAAAATCTAGCCGTTATGAGCTTTACTGTGGCTGAAATTTCTGGGTGATAAATGCTGTGCAAAGCAAGGAACACAATTCGACGGTGAGTCTCAGGAACATAAGATCGTGGTGAATCTGTAGATATGTCGCATAGTATCTGCCTGTCGGTCGACAAGGGCAGATATTTCAAGTTGCAAGTCGCAAACTCGGCTGATTGAGTATCCAATGATTGGAGTGAAGGCTGGTCTGCAGCTAAACGACATAAATCGATCTCCTGGGATGACGAGATGCAGCTATTTGGAAAACGTGACAATGCATCTGCAGCTGTGTTAAGTGAGCCAGCAATGTGCTTGTTATCATTTGTAAATTGCGAAATTTAATCAAGGTGCCTTGTCTCTCTGAGTGAATATTTGTCGGCTTTAGCCCTCAAAGCGAAGGTCAGAGGTTTGTGGTCAGTTAAAACCGTAAAATTTCTCCCCTAAAAGAATATGAGAGAAATGTTTCACCGACAGATATATGGCTAATAATTCCCGCCCAAACGTGCTGTAATGTGTTTCTGCTGGTTTCAGCTTCCTTGAGAAAAATGCCAAAGGTTGCTGGTTTCCAGCGTAAGACTGCTGTAAAACTGCTCCCACAGCGGTATCAGATGCATCAACACAAAGCGAAAGCTTAGCCTCTGGTATCGGGTGGGCTAGCAACGATGAACTAACGAGTGCTGTGTTGGCAGTCTGGAAGTCTTTGAGCTGTCCTTGTGTCAAGGAAATATCCTCATTCTTACGATTTTTCAAAATGTCGGTAAGGGAAGATAGCAATTTAGCACAATGAGGAACGAAACGTCTATAAAAATTGATTAGGCCTAAGAAGTGACACAACTGGTGAAGCGTAGTAGGCGGAGGTAAATCCTGTATGACTTGAACTCGCTGAGGAAGGGGCCTAATACCTTCGGCATCGATGAGGTGACCTAAAAAATTCAGCGAAGCGGAACCGAAAACACACTTGGCGGGATTCACACGAACACGGTAATCCTGAAGTCGCTGAAATAAAAGATGCATGTGACGCATATGCTCTTCTGGATAAACGAAGTCCAGACCACGAGTGACTTCGTCTATGAACCGCTGAAAAGTGCTAGCAGCGTTCCTGAGTCCGAAAGGCATGGTAAAAAATTTGAAGGATTCGAAAGGAGTCGTAATCGCCGTGTTCGGAATATCTTCTTTCCTGACCGGAATTTGGTGGTAAGCTCGCACTAAATCTAGTTTTGAGAAAATCTTACACCCCTACAATGAAGATGGGGGATCGGATATCTATCCGGGACGGTCATAGCATTTAACCTCCTATAATCCCCAGAAGTCTTGGGCACCATGTGTAACGGTGAAGCCCAAGGACTCGTAGATGGGCGAATAATGCCCAGCTGCAGCATATGCCTTTAATTTGTCCGCCGGTAAACAGTGTGGACGCGAAAACACTGGAGCACCGGTGGTGGAAATGAAATGTTCAGTTGAGTGGGTTGGCTCAGTGACTTGAAAATTTCCATCGGTGAGCTCCGGGAAAGAACCTAACAAGGAATGTTAGGCGTTTCCAGCGGCAGCGATGAAGAATATGGGGCTGACCGCTGGAGCATTAGCTTTCCGGCCATAAATTAAAAAATGGTGATGTCATCCACTAGGCGTTGGCCACGGACGTCCACAGTCAAAGAGAAGTTGTGGAGGAAATCCGCTCCTAAGATAGGGTATGGCAAATCGGCAACCGTAAAAATCCACTTAAAATCCCTACGAAGATTTAGGAATTTGAGAGGAAGCGAGATTTGTCCGTACGTCTTTATAGACGAGTGGTTAACGGCCTGCAGAGTAACAGATGACTCCACGGGGGTATCTTTTAGGCAATGGACCGGCCAAATACTACAGGAGGCTCCTGTATCCACGAGGAAACCTCTTCCCGACATTAGGTCCTTAATGAAGAAATGGCGGTTTGGTGGCTTTATGCTGAGGTCAACTGCCCCCGTCAGCGGACCTCTTTGGCGTTTCTCGCCTTCTGAAACGAGCAAGGTTGCACACAGTGGTTCGCGTTCTCGGCAAAACGCTCGTGGTACCAGCATAAAGATGAAGCTGGTGACCTGGGGCGGCGTCTAAAAGAGTGAGATCTCCCACGGCTGCGCAAGCGCGAACGAGCACCACACCAGACCTTCATCTTCTGGAGCTCCAGGGTTAGTTCCTGAATGGCCCTCTGCATTGCCATAATAGCTGAGCTGTCTGTAGGAGTTGCCGCGCAGATGGCATAGCCAGATGTGGCCTGAGCTGGGTGGGAAACAACGGCAAGGGCTTCGCTGCCTCCAGCAACCGTGACTTAAAAAATTTGTCCGCAGAGGCAGCAAGCTGATCCACTGTGCAAGTGTCCCTAATGGGGGCCAAAATTGCCTGTACGTTGGTCGGTAGGCGTGAGAAGAACAACGACTTCAACATGGCAGATTCCGCTACCGACCCCTCTGTTAGGTCTTTCATTCGCCTTAGGAGGTTCGATGGGGTGCCATCACCCATATGCTCCAGATGGACCAGAGCCCTAAATCGTTTCTCTGTGGACTGTGCAGTCCGGCTGAGTATTTCAGCCTTCAAAGACTTGTACGTCACGTCGGTAGGTGTATCTAATACTAGATCCTTAATCGCTGGGATAAGTGCCGGCGGAATTGCACTAAGGACTAGGGGATGTTGTTGTGCCTCATCGATTCTGTTTGTTGAGCGAACCATAACCTTACATCGCCCGTGTACATAGGGAGAACAGAATGAGATGCCATTGGTATACAGTAAGTAAATGGCCAAAACAGAACAAGGGAAAAAGAAAACAAATTTGCTTGTTTTTCTCTGTCAAACAACTGGACAGGAAAAAGAATGCATCCAAGATAATATGTAAAGGAGGGACTAACCGAGCAATAGCATTAATAATACATTGGCAGCGAATTTAAAACGAAAACCAAAATGGCGGACGATTTCGCGCCAAAAACACTTTTGATGGAGAAGAAAGCCGCCATCTTGACATCCTCAAAAAGTTTAGCCAAAGAAAAGAAGAAAATACATTCATACAATTCTGTTTTGCTAGGAAGCTAGCAGCATTATTATTTTTTTGTGTGTGTTTGTGTGTAAATAACTGGAATGTTACAGAGAAAGATGCTGAAATCGGTAAATACGGCCATATCAGAATCAAGCGTGTTGTTCTGTATTAAATGTTGTTTTTTTTATATACACATAATACCGCCTCCTATTATTTTTTTTTCGGTGTCACCAATTTTAGAAGGTTAGTATTAGTGCATATAAAATGAAATAATATTGAAAAGAATAAGAATGGCTGGTGCGTGTTTGTACAATGTTTTACTTCACAGAAGTCAATAATAAAACAATAGAAATTGTGGTTAGAAAAAGCTACCTCACTTAACGCTTTTCACAGGCGCCGCTAGATCCCATGGCTGGTTTCTCCTCTTCCACGTGCGTACAATCCAACTCGTTAAAACCGGGAGCTGCAAAACTCGCGTCCACCACGTTCCTGATCACCGCTAGAGAGAGGCCCACCTGCTGGCCCTTCCAGTCAAGCACACTTCCGGTCGTGCACTCCACACCATACCCACAGAAATATTTTACCACGTGTTGTAATGGTGTAGTTGGTGAGTTGGTCTAGACTCCAAGACTGAAACGTGTAAAGAAGAGAGAGAGAAAGCAGAAATCATCTCTTCATAGGCAGGATTCATCTCTAGGGAGAGAAAGTGAGAGAGCGTATGGCCTTGCGCTCTCAAATATATAGTCCCCATGGGGACGTAACTCCGTTTAGTTCATGGATGTGCCACTAGGGGTCAGGACCGTCACAAAGGAACGCAACTCTTATTCGTTTTGAGTTCCAGCCCTAAGGGGTCGCTACATCATCCTGCATGCCCATCACATGACCATACCAACACAATCTCCTCTCTAGTAAATTGCATCTGATCCATCTTATGCCTAGTTTCTCCCTCAGTTCATTTACACTTTGCCATTCGTGTATATTACTATTACACATCCATCGGAGCATGCAAGCTTCATTTCTTTCCAATCCATGCAGGTCCTCTGCACACAATGCTCAGGTCTCACTACCAAGTAACATTGCTGTTTGTATACAAGCATTATACAATCTGCCCTTCATTTTGTGGGAAAAACCTTTTGTAGTTAGTAGCAGTAGTAACTCTCTGAACTGTCTCCATCCCATTCTTACTCTGGCTACTGTACTTTTGGAATACTCTCCTCCACTGTTGATTTGGTCACCCAGGTAACGGAAAATGTCGACTATTTCTACAGAGCCGTCTGGGCATTTAAAGGAGCTAGTATCCTGTGGACACTTGCTACTTACTGCACCAGTGCACTAGCAACATCTAAAACATACGTTCTTTGATAGCCTGCCTGTGATCCCACTATATCTTTTATGTACCCATAGCTTGCATTTGGGACACAGGGTGGAATTTCTACCTATTCCTTTCCTGCACACTGAGCAAGGCCATTTCCCTCAAGGAATCTGGGTCCTGTTTTCCTTTCTACATAATAGGACTTTAGTCTTTGATAAGTTAACTTTAAGACCTTTTGATTCTAGGCCATGCTTCCAGGTTTGGAATTTCTTTAGTTCTGCCATAGATTTAGCTATAAGGGTTAGATCATCTGTATACAGAAGTTGCCAGGGGTAGCCAGTCTTAAACTCTTCTGTTATAGCCTGTAGGACTGTAATAAACAGGAGAGGGTTAAGAATGGATCCTTGATGGACACCTACCTCTACACTAAATCCTTCGCTATGACTTGGAGATTCAACAAACAGAGATGATCAATAAGAACCGGTATTGGGGTTGATATGATGGACTAAATCCCTTCAAAGCAGTGCCCCAGCATGACCAGAGTTTAATGACTGAAACCTGTAAAAGAATCAAATATAGTTTTGACTTCTTCACTTGAGAAGAAATGTCTTTTATTGTTTTTCTCTATATTTCAGTGTTTCAACACCTGCAAGTTACACACATAATGGCCTCATTATGTCACCTGGGGTCCTCGGAAGAATTTCACCACTTTTCACACCAGTGGCTGCCTTTAAAAATGGTAAGTAGAGTTTGACAAGATCTACTACTACTACTACCACTACTACTACCACCATTACTACTACTACTACCACCACCATTACTACTACCACCATTACCACAACCACAACTATCTATACTACTACCACTACTATTACTGGTACTACTACTAATTTTACTTTGACTACAGAACATGCTGTAAAGTGGTTGGCATCGGATATCTACTGTGAGGAAGGATATCTACTGTGAGGAAGGATATCTACTGTTAGGAAGGATAGCCACTGTTAGGAAGGATATCTACTGTTAGGGAGGATATCCACTGTTAGGAAGGATATCTACTGTTAAGAAGGATATCCACTGTTAGGAAGGATATCTACTGTTAGGAAGGATATCTACTGTTAGGAAGGATATCCACTGTTAGGAAGGATATCTACTGTGAGGAAGGATAGCCACTGTTAGGAAGGATAGCCACTGTTAGGAAGGATATCTACTGTTAGGAAGGATATCTACTGTTAGGAAGGATATCCACTGTTAGGAAGGATATCCACTGTTAGGAAGGATATCCACTGTGCGGAAGGATAGCCACTGTTAGGAAGGATATCCACTGTTAGGAAGGATATCTACTGTGAGGAAGGATAGCCACTGTTAGGAAGGATATCTACTGTTAGGAAGGATAGCCACTGTTAGGAAGGATATCTACTGTTAGGAAGGATAGCCACTGTTAGGAAGGATATCTACTGTTAGGAAGGATATCTACTGTTAGGAAGGATATCTACTGTTAGGAAGGATATCTACTGTTAGGGAGGATATCTACTGTTAGGGAGGATATCTACTGTTAAGAAGGATATCTACTGTTAGGAAGGATATCTACTGTTAGGAAGGATAGCCACTGTTAGGAAGGATATCTACTGTTAGGAAGGATAGCCACTGTTAGGAAGGATATCTACTGTTAGGGAGGATATCTACTGTTAAGAAGGATATCTACTGTTAGGAAGGATATCTACTGTTAGGAAGGATATCTACTGTTAGGAAGGATATCTACTGTTAGGGAGGATATCTACTGTTAAGAAGGATATCTACTGTTAGGAAGGATATCTACTGTTAGGAAGGATAGCCACTGTTAGGAAGGATATCTACTGTTAGGAAGGATAGCCACTGTTAGGAAGGATATCTACTGTTAGGAAGGATATCTACTGTTAGGAAGGATATCTACTGTTAGGGAGGATATCTACTGTTAGGGAGGATATCTACTGTTAAGAAGGATATCTACTGTTAGGAAGGATATCTACTGTTAGGAAGGATATCTACTGTTAGGAAGGATAGCCACTGTTAGGAAGGATATCTACTGTTAGGAAGGATAGCCACTGTTAGGAAGGATATCTACTGTTAGGGAGGATATCTACTGTTAAGAAGGATATCTACTGTTAGGAAGGATATCTACTGTTAGGAAGGATATCTATTGTTAGGAAGGATAGCCACTGTTAGGAAGGATATCTACTGTTAGGAAGGATAGCCACTGTTAGGAAGGATATCTACTGTTAGGGAGGATATCTACTGTTAAGAAGGATATCTACTGTTAGGAAGGATATCTACTGTGAGGAAGGATAGCCACTGTTAGGAAGGATATCCACTGTTAGGAAGGATATCCACTGTTAGGAAGGATATCTACTGTTAGGAAGGATAGCCACTGTTAGGAAGGATATCTACTGTTAGGAAGGATAACCACTGTTAGGAAGGATATCTACTGTTAGGGAGGATATCTACTGTTAAGAAGGATATCTTTTGTTAGGAAGGATATCTACTGTTAGGAAGGATATCTACTGTTAGGAAGGATAGCCACTGTTAGGAAGGATATCTACTGTTAGGGAGGATATCTACTGTTAAGAAGGATATCTACTGTTAGGAAGGATATCCACTGTTAGGAAGGATATCTACTGTTAAGAAGGATATCCACTGTTAGGAAGGATAGCCATTGTTAAGAAGGATATCTACTGTTAAGAAGGATATCTACTGTTAGGAAGGATAGCCACTGTTAGGAAGGATATCCACTGTTAGGAAGGATATCTACTGTTAAGAAGGATATCCACTGTTAGGAAGGATATCCACTGTTAGGAAGGATATCTACTGTTAGGAAGGATATCCACTGTTAGGAAGGATATCTACTGTTAGGAAGGATATCCACTGTTAAGAAGGATATCCACTGTTAGGAAGGATATCCACTGTTAGGAAGGATATCTACTGTTAGGAAGGATATCTACTGTTAGGAAGGATATCCACTGTTAGGAAGGATATCCACTGTTAGGAAGGATATCTACTGTTAGGAAGGATAGCCACTGTTAAGAAGGATATCCACTGTTAGGAAGGATAGCCACTGTTAGGAAGGATATCTACTGTTAAGAAGGATATCCACTGTTAGGAAGGATATCTACTGTTAGGAAGGATAGCCACTGTTAAGAAGGATATCCACTGTTAGGAAGGATATCTACTGTTAAGAAGGATATCCACTGTTAGGAAGGATATCTACTGTTAGGAAGGATAGCCACTGTTAAGAAGGATATCTACTGTTAGGAAGGATATCCACTGTTAGGAAGGATATCTACTGTTAGGAAGGATATCCACTGTTAGGAAGGATATCCACTGTTAGGAAGGATATCTACTGTTAAGAAGGATATCCACTGTTAGGAAGGATAGCCACTGTTAGGAAGGATATCTACTGTTAGGAAGGATATCCACTGTTAGGAAGGATATCCACTGTTAGGAAGGATATCTACTGTTAAGAAGGATATCCACTGTTAGGAAGGATATCTACTGTTAGGAAGGATATCCACTGTTAGGAAGGATATCTACTGTTAAGAAGGATATCCACTGTTAGGAAGGATAGCCACTGTTAGGAAGGATATCTACTGTTAAGAAGGATATCCACTGTTAGGAAGGATATCTACTGTTAGGAAGGATATCTACTGTTAAGAAGGATATCCACTGTTAGGAAGGATAGCTACTGTTAGGAAGGATATCCACTGTTAAGAAGAATATCCACTGTTAGGAAGGATATCTACTGTTAGGAAGGATATCCACTGTTAAGAAGGATATCCACTGTTAGGAAGGATATCTACTGTTAGGAAGGATATCCACTGTTAAGTAGGATATCCACTGTTAGGAAGGATATCTACTGTTAGGAAGGATATCTACTGTTAGGAAGGATATCCACTGTTAAGAAGGATATCCACTGTTAGGAAGGATATCTACTGTTAGGAAGGATATCCACTGTTAAGAAGGATAGCCACTGTTAAGAAGGATATCCACTGTTAGGAAGGATATCTACTGTTAGGAAGGATAGCCACTGTTAAGAAGGATATCCACTGTTAGGAAGGATATCTACTGTTAGGAAGGATAGCCACTGTTAGGAAGGATAGCCACTGTTAGGAAGGATATCTACTGTTAAGAAGGATATCCACTGTTAGGCAGGATATCCACTGTTAGGAAGGATATCCACTGTTAGGAAGGATATCTACTGTTAAGAAGGATATCCACTGTTAGGAAGGATATCTACTGTTAGGAAGGATATCTACTGTTAGGAAGGATATACACTGTTAGGGAGAATATCTACTGTGAGGAAGGATATCTACTGTTAGGAAGGATATCTCGTGTTGGGAAGGATATCTACTGTTAGGAAGGATATCCACTGTTAGTAAGGATATCCACTGTTAGGAAGGATATCCACTGTTAGTAAGGATATCCACTGTTAGGAAGGATATCCACTGTTAGTAAGGATATCTACTGTTAGGAAGGATATATCGTGTTGGGAAGGATATACACTGTTAGGGAGAATATCTACTGTTATGAATGATATCCACTGTGAGGAAGGATATCTACTGTTAGGAAGGATATCTCGTGTTGGGAAGGATATCTACTGTTAGGAAGGATATCCACTGTTAGTAAGGATATCCACTGTTAGGAAGGATATCCACTGTTAGTAAGGATATCTACTGTTAGGAAGGATATCTCGTGTTGGGAAGGATATACACTGTTAGGGAGAATATCTACTGTTATGAATGATATCCACTGTGAGGAAGGATATCCATGCCTTAAAATGGCAGCTAGAAGCAAGACAAATGACTCATTACAGTTCCCGGTGACAGTTAATCCTACTATACAGGTGTACTGGGTTGTATGAATGTAACAAGGAGACATGGTTTGTGTGTATAATATTTAATCAACAATTTAACAGTATAGTTGACATGTCAATGAATAAACGAAAGAATGAAGCAAAGTTAGTAGTTACCGTTTTGATTGCCAGGCAAACGCAGGCTGGCAGAAGACGCCTGGCGAAGGCCAGGCGCCGGAAGGGCAAATGAGAGAATGAGAACTTAAAGTTGTTAGTTTTATAGGGTTCTGACCGGAAGTTACAGAAAGGGTTTTACTTCCCGTCTAGATGTTGTTAATCTATTGGGGTTGTGAGTCACAACAAGGGACGCAACTGCTACACTACTTTCACTATAGAACTCTGCTGATCTTTCGTTATATTCTTTTATGGAAAAGTTTTGTGGATTAAATCCTAAAATGAAATCTGGATGTTTAATGTTGAAATATCAGTTATTATGTCTAGATGCTATAGTGTAGATTACTGATGAGTTTATACATAGGGTGTGTCTTGGCCATCATCTCTCCTGCTCTAAATACAACAAATTTCTGCCAAAGAGAGAGGAAGTGAAAAAGAGATATAGAGGAAGAATCAACCCATGTACATAGCTGGTACTTATTTTTATCAATTTGAAAAGGATGAAAGGCAAAGTTGACCTTTGTGGAATTTGAACTCAGAGAGTGCAGAGTTATAACAAATACTGCAAATTATTTTCTCCAATAATCTAACGTTAACCTGCTTCACCACACTACTACAAGTACCACTGCCAGATAATTAGTATTGCTTTCATCAAACTGTTTAGTCAGACTATGAAGGACAGTGCCCATGTCTAGTTTCAGGACCTCTGAGACTAAAAGGGTGAAAGTATCATCATCATCATCATCATCATCATCATTTTACGTCCGCTTTTCCCTGCTTGCAAGGGTGGGACAGGAACTGATTCTGGCTGGATGCCCTTCCTAACACCAACCTCATTTACAGTGAGTGCTGGCTGCTTTTTTTTTCCGTGGCACCTACAAGACCACTTTGCAGTGGAATGATAGGGACCCCAGTCCCTATCATCTCATTTCTACAGCTGAGTAAACTGGAGTAATGTGAAATAAAGTGTCTTGCTCAAGGA